>JABEEN010000236.1:0-202640 GCA_013363205.1 Fusarium tuaranense | reverse complement strand
GAACTCGTACCGACCGTCACAGCTAGGTTTAGTAATATAAGGCAATTAAAGTAATATATAAGGCTATATTTTTCTTTCTATTTTATTATTTAGCTCTTTTTATTAGGCCTATAACTTAAATTATTATTTTCTTTAAGGTAAAAAATATAGCTTTTTTTAATAAAAGGCTTAATATATTTTTTAAGTATCTCTTTTTTATATATAGTCTAATTTATTTTATTATTCTTATTTATAGGGACTTTATATTAAACTAAAGGGCTTTTATACTTAACCTCTATATAACCCTAGGTATATAACTTCTTTTAGTCTTTTTTATTAGGTAATTTCTTCTCTTAGAGATAATCTAAATTATTATAAATCCTAAGGGGCTTTATAATTTAAGCTTATTACTTATTATTATAATTAAAATAAACCTTATTAAAGAAATAAATAAGTTTTTAGTCTTTAATAAGTAGTTATAATATAATAGCCTCCTTATATTATATTTTTTAATACTTTCTTTAATCTTTTAATATAAACTTAATAATCTTAGCTAATCTCTTATTAAGCTTATATTTCTTAAGGCCTTATTAGATTATATTAAGGTAGACTTCTTTAATTCTAATAGCGCTAAAAAGATCCTTAAATTATAATTACTTAGTCTTAAAGCCTTCCTTTTTATATAGCTTCTTAACCTTATTAAGGGCCTTATTATTAAATTTATATTTATAGCTATAAGTCTCTTCTTTTGCTGGGTTATTATAATATATATAAAAGGAGGATACCTTTAGAATATTATACCCTTAGGTCTTTAATATATTAAAAAACTTAAAAATATTATATTTCTTAAAAGGGATACCCTAAGCTTCTAAAAACTTAATTATACCTTTAACCTTTACTTTTCTAGGGGTATTATAATACTCTTTGCCTATTATCGCGTTTTAATAGCCTTATAGCTACTTAAAGGTAAGGAATATATCTTTATATTAGGTTGCGGGATTTCTATTGCGGGGGTGGGGTGGGCTATTCTGGCTTTTTTTAATACCCCCTAGCCTTGTTCCAAGAGTGACAAGGTTCTTGTTTAACTTGTGAATTACCCCGAGGCTAGGGTTCTGGGAATAATACCTGTCTATCCGTACATCCGTTTACATATCGGATCTAGGTGCTTCTGATGGAAATGTTACAACTAGTAGGATATTATTAGTAATGCTACCTACTTAGGGTTCCATTTAACATATAATTCAAAGGGAGGAAAGAGGGAGCAATCAGTTCATCTACCGAGTTAAGCGTGGCAAGCCCATTAATTCGTCATTCAAGTGCTGGCTCTCAAGGCAATATTCTCCGTATGGGCTGCATTATTGACGAGCAGAATATAGGAACTCAAGCTAAGTTATTATTGATCCAGACGGTGTTTCCCACAAATGGAGTAGTCGACATCACACCAAGTGAACCGTGGAGCATTTGACAGAATATTAACAAGCTGCAATTCCACCCAGTGTCCCGGAATGCCAGCAATATCCATTGTCACATAAAAGGAGAGGCAGAGTAACAACGATCTTCTAGCTTAGTTATCTCGACTTCAACTATGATAAAGAACGTATTTCTGACGCGTCGTAGAATCATATCCCAATGCTACAGAGCCGAAGTAACAACAATGCTGAAGATTTCGGCATTTAAGTTCGAGACTGGGATATAGTGAGGTTAGGAGATGACATCGCCGAGAACCACCCGGAAAGCGCCTCTATTAACAACAAGCTTACTTGACCTCTGCCATCGCGGTTTTTAATCTAAGCAACCGCATAATTTTGATAGTAACGTAAAAACTAAGGACACTTCACGAACCTATTCCTTCGACTAGCGCTGTTGAAGTCGATCAACCCAACGACTTGCAGGTCCATCTCAGGTAAGGCGACAAGATGGCAAGCCAAGGCAGAAACCTCCTGCAGCTTCCATAACACCTGGAAGCGGGGTTTGATGGCCTGCCCGTGTTCCGATTCGTGCTCCAATGGTACCTTTGTAACTCAAGCTCGCAAATGAGTTGCACTAATGCATCAGGGCTTGAAAATGAGGCGGTAGAGACTTGGGCATTGGCTGAGAAGAGCCATGTGACAAGCGTTGTGTTACTCACTTTTCGAGAATGTTGGGAGTTATAGGCTGCACGACATGTTTGAAAGTGTACATTCAAATGCCTGGCACCGTGCGACCTAGACCGCTCAAAGGCCCAACATATTTATAAAAGCTGGACGTGTGCCACTGTTCATCACATATCAACATCTTCGCTATTGCTTACCTAGCCAACATTCTACCTCATGGCTAACCTCAGTAACGTCAATGCCTCTCTTTTATCCGCTAGGAACGAAAACACTGTCGCCTTGGTCAACATCAACCTAGACGTCTCGTGGTACCGTGGAACCCCGCCAGCCGAGTTCCTCCCCGTGGGCTCGGCTTTAGCACCATGGAGAAAAACAGAAGCCGAAGATGGCGAGCTCCACAAGACGGCATGCAGGCTTGGCTTCTTGTTCAATGAGCTCGTTCCTGAGACGCCAAATCTCATGCGATCCTACGGTACGAGGGCCTCGGAGATTATGAACAGCCCAAATATCAACCCGAGGGGAACATGGGAGGATGGACCCTTTCGTGATTTTGTTGGGGCTGATGGCACCTGCATCTGGGCTGCAGTAACGTCCATCCCCGCCTCTCTCAGCACATTTCTCCTTGCCCGTATGCTTGCCAGAGCCTGGGACGCCAAAAAGGCCACAAGCATCTGGGCGGAGCTTGTGCATGAGAGAATTGCCCATGTCCAGACCCAACTGAACATGAACAAGGTGGTCAATCCCCACACCGAGATGGCCATTCGACAGACCATCAGCCGTGCGGACTTGGCAAAATGGGATGCAAGCGCTCGAGCCTGGCTTCGAAGGGCAGATCAGAGCATGGTCCGATACCACGACCAGTTCCAGTTGATTATGAAGAATGTCAAGACACCTTTCATTGACCCGGGTTCGACCTTTGAAAAAGTTACTCGTGGCTGGATCCGATCGATGAAAGTCCTGGAGGACTTGCTCCAGAACATGCCGCAAGAGGTTCCCGATAGAGCAGTTTTGATGGCCATTTCCGCATGGCATCTCTACCCAGACCTGTTGGTCTGCCAAGACAGGACCACCAAAGTTACGCTCGGCGACCCTCTGTTCCCTCAAGCTGCTATTCTCACGTTGGGGCTGGAACCTAGAGATTCTCGCAGCGACAACCTTTGTCAATGGTCGCTGGCACTATCTCACCTGAAATACTACGGAGATCCAGTCAAGGTTAGAAGTGAGGAAGCCTTTCAGCGGGTCAGTTTTCAAGAACTATGGGTGGTGGCTCTCGGGACACTGCTGAGCCAATGGCAATTGCCCTCGTCGAGTCTTGAGGGCTCTATCATATGGTTCAAACGTCTTGGAGAGGTGATCAAGACATCTCCCGCCTCCTCGAGTCCCGAGCTGTCATGGATACTGAGATTCTGCGATGCCGCTGCTTCCATTGACCGACCTGGAGCCACAGACAGCGACCCAAAGGCGCAGCTCGTTTACTTCGGTTGGCGGAAGGCAACCCGTCTGCTTGGCTCGGGTGGCGCCATACAGCCGCCATACTTTGGTCTTTGCAAGCTTAGTGTGATTCGTGAGCTAGAGGGAGACAACGACCTTGAACTTGGTTTTCAATATATTCGCCAAATTGCAACGCAACTCAACCTTCGACCAGAAGACGCCATTGTAGTCTATTCGGTCAAAACTGGGGATGGTACCCATGTAGAGTGGGCTACTATTCTCCCTGTTGATCCTCTCGTTGTCGGGGGGCCTGCATATGAACACAATGAAAAGGACCCAAAGATCTATTCGAGATGGGTGTGCTATCAGAGCCAATGCGGCCTTGAACCCCATAGTATTCTTGACGAGCGACGCGAACACATCGAAAGGATCGGCGAGCTCTGCACCATTGTCCAAGAAGCAAACCTTGCACAGGCTATTTCCTACGATCACCGAAACATAGACACAATGGCAGTCACCTGGGAAGAGCCGCCTCCCTTATTCGGGGGGCCTGTCACTCCAACGAGATTCCGCGCTCTTTCGTGTGGCATACCAGCTCTAGGAGCAACTGAATTCCGTCTGCTCATTAGAGAAAGCTTACTCAAAGGCAAAAGCACGAGGGCATTGGCCAGCCATGGTCTGAAACCGGGTCTGGCTTGGCTCAACAACAGCCCAAACGTGGACGCTATAGTTCGACATTTGGAACTTCTTCAGGTATGCTCAAGAGTATAGCCAACGCAGCACGTGGGTTTATTACTAAGTGGTTGGCAGCTCAGTTACGATGTTGAAGAGTCAAAGGCAAAGCGGCGCAAGATTCTCCAGGTTCCTGGTCCTCTCGACCCCCCAGGCGAGGGCTCTGAACGCTTCCGTGAGCCTCATTGTTCGATTACTCACTTCTTGGTCTCTTTGCGTGCCCTCGAGCTAGCTACCATCATTTACCGCCAATTACCGACTGCCACTGTGTCACTAAAAGTCATCTACCAAGAACTATCAAAGGCTCACTGGATTCCGGCCGGCATCAATGCTGTACAAAATGCAGGATTCCCGGATTTCCGATGGGTTCTCTCCATGCCGGTCGAAGATGAAAGCCTCCAATTATCGCGGCGCAATGTGTTTGCAGCCATCGCCATGTTTGAGTCCGGGTACTTGAACCTCGACACGAATCAGCTGAACGAGGTTGTCGCCCTGTGCTCCGAAGATTCCATATTTGTTTCAGGTATCCTACTCTGCGATCCCGCCACCGAATGCGCGGGAATAGCTATGCGTCACCTTGTCGGCAACATTGGACAAGCTGGGGTGGTTTTCATGGTAGCGCCCAGAAGTCCTCAAATTCGAGCCCCTGAGCATGATGCAAGAATGGTGCGGCAACACACTTACGACGGCAAATGCACAGACAAGTTCAAGGGCACATCACTTCATTTGTCCTTCACGGATTGGAAATTTGCCCTAGACTGGAACAACACTGGAGAGATTGACCGAGAGGTATTTCTGATGGAGTCTGTCATCTCAGTCCAGGACAAAGGACATTGGGTTGCGGATATTGATGTCCTGGCACTGGAGAAGAGCGAAGTCAAAGTCATCCAGTTTCAGTGCGACTGCGATCGAGATACACCCCCTCCTACTTCAGAAGACATCCTCTCCTTGGAGTCGTGGGAAGAGATCTTAGACCCGCCCCCATCGGTTGGAGTCATCCGGTCCAACAGGAACTGGGTTGCTCGCCTTGCTGCAATCACCATCTTGGCTCAGCAAAGCCATGAGAACGCCACTGTCCTTCTTGGGAATGAGCCAATCTGTTGGAGATGTTTGGAAGATCTTTATTCGGAGCCAGAGCCTTGCTTTCCATCATTTATCATTCATTGAGGCACGTGTTCTTCCGCGGAAAGCATCCAATGGAAGAAAAGTAGGCACCTGGAAGCCGTAGAAGGGACATGGGTCTATACCTAGGTAGGTAAATTAAACAAGATGACTCAGGCGACCTAAGACAATGCTCTCCTCCTACGAGTGTGATAGACGTGATGCTTAAATAGATTTATTCCACTGTGCTAGGAACGAAGGTGCCAGTCTTGGTGTTCCGTATCCCGCCTGCTATTCCAGCCCAACGCCGAATAATCAACCAGTTCTCAAAAGTCATCTCGTGTCTCGTCGTGGAGATCTCCCTTGATCCATTTCCCTCGCGCCATGCTATTCTCGTAACTCGTATGCTTGCCAGGCAGACGGCAATGATGGTGTGTGCGAGATTTAGCCAACGGGCTGGTATCCGGCACCTCGCTGGTGCTCCTTGCGGTTCGAAAACAACCAGTAGATGATCATGCCGACGATAGGGAAGATGAAGACGACGAGGCACCAAAGGAGCTTGTGCAGGGGAGGACGGTTCGACTGGAGGACTTCGACTATAAGAGGACATCTGTTAGCATCGTACACGAGCAGGAGAGAAAGCAGGACTGCGTACTCCAGACAAGAATGTCAAGGATGAGGATGATGAAGCCGATGATTCCACCGCCTGTACCGTACTGCCACGGGTTGGCCTTGGTCGCCTCGACCCCTCCTTCAGCGAGAGGGGCAGCAAAGGCAAGCGAAGCAAGCCAAAGCTGGAGGAAGGAGATGATGGTAGTGGAAATCATGGCGACGTTGGTTCTTCTTTCGTTTTCGGGTGTGAGGAAGAGCCTTGAAGATGATGTTGAAGAGAGAAGATGGTTGGTTTTATGTCGTGCAGTCCAGGCAGCGACTGTTGTTGTCTTGCAGCCACGTTGACGTCATAGATCTTACGAAAACAGGACGCGCACGTTTTCGACCTCACATGAGCATCGGTTTCACTGACGCTAAGGGACGCGTTTGGTCATGACGTCAGTGTACGTCTAGATCGAGATCTCAAAAATAGACAACAACAACACGCCTGCAAAGATGTGAATCGCAGATGGTTCTGAAGGGTCAAGTTGAGTCGCGATGGGAACCATTATTGTATGAGCCAGCATAGGTAGGTAGGTACTGTATAGTGGGTGTGCAGAGGGTAAGCCCCCGACTGGTGGAGTTTGAGTACAGGGTAGGTAGGCAGCCACCAGTCCATACTAGCACACCCAGTGATCATTGATCAAGGTTGTCGACGTTGGAGTCTGGCCCAGAGTGAGAGCAATGGCGAAGAACTAGGAGGTTACCTAGATTTAGTCTCGTCTCTTTGGCTGGATAGACTAGTCAACTAGTTCAATAAATGCTGAGCTGTGCTATTTGTTGCAGTAGTACACTCTTTGTTTGAATCTACAGAACCAATATCAGAGACATGATCAAGAGGGATAACGATAACGGCACCGTTAGCACGCTAAGATGACCAGCACGGGTTATTCTATCGAGAACCCCCTATAGCACGTTCTATTTCATGTGTTTTAGGACATTCATCGAATGTAGCTAGCTCTGGGGGGGATTAGCCACCAAGCCAGCTTAACGAAACTTGTTAATGTTCTTCAAAACTCGGGGGCTGAAGCTAGCCGTCGTAACGAAGAGTGCTCCAATTGAGATGTTGAAGTAAGTAACTATTAACTAATACCCAGTAGCCGCTAGCATCCGAACAGCCCGCCTCAAAGATCTCTCAACAGAGGTCATACTACCCGCAGTTCAATAATACAAAATTATGTATTAACACTAAGTCAGACTCGTGCCCGTCGAGGCCTCAACCTCATACGATGGACAGCTATAATCTTACTGGGATTAGGTATATTTTCATCCTCCACCATCTGGCTAAACTTGGTCCGATCCGCTAGTCTAGACTCATCAGCCGCCTCCTCATCCAACGCATCCAGGAGGATGTGCGGCTCTGTCCACGACGACCCGAAATCTACAAGCTTGCCGTCTCTGTAGTTGTCGAGCCGGATATCCATGTTGAAAATCTGCTGGCTGTTGAGCTTTACAATGTCCCTGAGGACATGGTATAGATTCTCTTCGTTGACACCAGGGTCTGTAGATGCGAGGGATTTGACGATGGCTCTGGGTCTATATCCTCCGGGAGTTGAACGCTGGTAGTCTGGGTCCACCTGGTCTGATTCAAGATCGATGTTGCGACTTTGCAGGATTTTATCGTCTCTTTCTTGCAAAAAGAGGAATCCATGGCAGGGAACGACAATATCACGTTTCAAGTAGCCCTTCTTGATGGCTTCTTGAATTCGACCATAGGCTCTGCATTCGGCGTAGAAAGGGTCCGTGTAGCAGGCGACCGTCTGTAAACTCATCTCTTCGCCCACCAGGGGCTCCCAGAAGTAGTCGTCGCTCCTGGGGTCGTGAAATTTAAACTTGAGTAGAATACTTATCAGCGCATGGCGATGCCGAACGACCTTGCTTCTTACAACTTTGATTGCGTATTCTCGGCTGCGAATCTTTGCGCGAAATACGTAGCCCTCTGTTGGTGAATCGTCATCTTCGTCATCCTTGTTGAGTCTCTCAAGCCATTGAATGCGGGATCCATGGTGCTGGAACAATCCAAGTTTCGGCCCATCACACAGCGGCAGCTCCTTCGGAAGTGTCTTTGGGGGCTGTCGACGTTTGGGCATGTCGGCGTCTGAGCATGTGCAAGAGCTGAGGGGTATCTGGCAGTGGCAACATGTTGGCTGCGAGACATGACCCCCCTTTATGATTTTATAACGCATTTTTACCTGCCTCGAGCTGATGACATGGCGCTGTCGTGCATGATGGGAGCAAGGGACGGCCCGTTAGCTCCAATCGGCCTGGCGGGATGGCGTCCGTGGGGGTCACGAGGTTGACACGCAGCCAACGAGAGGTGCTTTGCTGCAAGGATATCACCAACGTACATGCGAGTCGCTTTTTGAGTTCATTGATGATGGGAAGAGGGTGTGCCGTAGGTCTCACGGCGCGTCCGGCGTCTTTAAATTGGCCAGATTTATCCCTTGACCAGCCCCTGGCACAGGCTCTGTCTCGTGTCACCTCGGCTTGCATTCCAACCTCTTCTACGTAGTAAAGCGTAGTGCTTCGTTTTACCTCTCGTGTTTCACATTTAGCCATGACCGGCACGGAACCAGCCACTTCGATCCTCGAGTTCCTCACCCACCCGAACCCGATCGTCTCGCATCGCCCACCGAAACGAAAGACAAATTCGCGCAACCAAAAGTGGCACGCCCCGAAGCAGATCAAGAAATGGGACGAGTTTCACGACTTCAACGTCTTCAAGGCGTCATTTGGAGGTCGTCTCTTGGAAGAAGCGCGTCGGGAAGGCAGACATCTTCCTGCCTATCCCGACATTGACGATGAAGCGGATTGTGTTGAGCGGAATGAGAACGATACGAGAGCTTTGTATGTCAAATGGACCAAGTCGATTGTGACCGCGGCTCTCCGTCCAATCCGCGAAGAATTCAGCTCAGCTATATGGTCCAAAGGGGATCCCCCATCGGATGATGAGCCCTCGGAGCCTCCTACTAGGCCTGAGAAACAACGCCAATTGCCCCCCAGAGAATGTTCTGTCGAGGCTAAGACGCCAAAAATGCAATCCCTTCGAGGACTACGACCAGACTCCGGTTCGGCTTTGCGGAATACCAGCCCTGGTAGTGAAGACCCCGACTCTGATACCTACCGGCTTGAGAGGTTTCCGAAAGAGTATAAGCCGGCCGAGAAGTGGAAAAGTAAGTGGATGGCTGAACTGCCTCTTATCAATGAGTCTGGCGAGTGGGAACGTGGAAGGTCGAGTCACGACTTGGCTTGGCCTATCAAGCAAGCATACACCTACTGCATCCAGAACATGTGCCGCTACGGCTGCATTCTCACCTGCCACGAAGCCTTCATCTTTCGTGTCAAGCCCCGGAGCATAGAGCCAGGCAAGTATCTCAGATCTCTCTACCGACATGATACTAATCGCTAACTTGTGTAGCTAATGGGTCCCATGACACGAACGTGCTACGGAGGCAACTCATTCGAAACGGATTGATGGAATACGTCTCCATACCTTGGACGAATCATCACCAAGGGGGCCTGGAAACCCACGAGACATGGACCATAAACCTTGCCCTCTGGTTTATGCATATTTTGGTCGGGAACAATTACGAAGTGTGTTGGCGATATGATCGGTTACAGGATGAGACCTTGGCTGCTCTGAGGCTCCCACAGGATGAACCTCTCACACATGGAGGACAAGATGAGGATGAGGACGAGTCGAATGACTCTGATGCATCAGATAAGACTGTGCCCTTTGATGAGAGCATATTTACTCCTTTGAGGAAGCGCAAGAGAGATACTGACGCAGAGGAGGGATTCAACCTTTCGTTCTCAAAGCGCCAGTTCGTGCAAACATAGAGGGCTAGGTTCAGGGAGAAATACTGTTTAATTGTATTCATCTAGTTTTTGCACTTTTGAGTTAGGGTGTGAGGCAATTACCTATCTAGCCTAGGTTGTTGATAGCAGAGTGATTGTTAAAAACACAACTAGGAGATCGTAACTCCCAAGCTTGGCTATTGAGTAGCGTAGGGTGTGAGGCATATTGGCAATAAATGAAGTTTTCAATATGATATTGCTACTAAACCCAGCACCGCCAAACTCCTGATCTACGTCTTCTCCACCAGCCCAAGCCCTTTCAAATGAAGTTCAACGTCAAACCCTAGTTTCTATCTACATAATAATTCCGTCAAGTACCCAAAAACAATGACCAATGCCTATATCAATGTTCTAGCACCTGAGACCTATCTATTCAAGAAGCTTCCCCCCTCCGTGGTTCGTAGGTATCTAGCTTAAACTTTGCAAAGTTCCTCGTGGACAGCCTCATCTCAAACATCCTATCAACCTCGACCACACTTCGCCCCTTCAGTTCAGGCAAGAATAGCCACCCTAAGACCACAGCAATCAGACAGAGTCCCGTGTACACAAATCCAAGTTTGCCACCCATATTCCCCGAGTCTGGGTTGTACAGAATCGGCAGTATCGCGTTCATGATGGCAGACAAGCCCTGAGACAACACGCCAACTAGACCCTGAGTCAATGCTCGAACTTGCATAGAACTGGTTTGTCCTATGTAGGCATAACTCGCTGGCCAGGCACCAAGCCCGCATACGATGATGACGGACATCAAAACACCGGCAGCGACATATCCTGGGATTTCTCCATCCCAGAAGCCAGAAACTCCCATCACGGCCCAGAAAATAGCTGCCAGACTCATGGTCACCAGTGTCATGACACGCATGCCTCGTCGCGATAGCACAAAGATACCAGCAGCATTGGCCAGCATACCGGCGACGATTCCACCGATCAGGAATAGCATGTTGGTAGGCTCTTCAATACCAATGGTATTCAGAAAGTATGGTGTGTTTGACAAGAGATCTAGGCCAAACATAGCCGGAATAGCACTGGCAAGGAGAACAATCAGAGTTCGACGACGGTTGACTCCTCGGAAGCAGGCGATATAGGTGGCCTTGCCGAGGGCGGCCTCTTCTGCAAGGATGACGTGGAATACCTTGAGGGCAGTGTGCTCGGGGACCTTGGGAGCATAGAGTCGTCTCGCGGCACGCATAGCCTTGTCGTGTTTTCCCTTTCGTAGATGATGAATAGGACTTTCAGGGATGATGAGGGAGAGGAGAAAGGCGATGGCGGCAAAGATCCACTGGGAACCAAAGGGAATTTGATACGCCCTGCTTCCTTTGATGTCTCCCACTAGGAACACAACCATTGATCCGAGAAGCTGGCCAAGCAAGGTAAATGTCGGAATCATGGCCATTGCAGGTCCTCGCAGTGAGATAGGCGTCACCTCTGAAAGATAGGTGTTGGTTACTGTTTGAAGCAGAGCAACAGCAAGGCCCTGAACAGCGACAGCGACAGTCAAGATGATCCTCTTCGTATCCCGTGGCTCAGGCAACGATGAAGAAAACACAGCCGTTGCACCGACGGCGTAAAAGAGGCTGCCAGTCATGAAAGTGAACTTTCGTCCAAGACGACCCTGTAGCCATCCTCCGAGAAGAGAACCAATGACTCCACCGATGGGAACAAAAGCGGTCCAGAGAGATGTGTATGGCTGAGGAATAATCCACTTGCCCTTGTATTTTGTTCCAAAGTCTTGCATGAATGCGTTGTTGCCGAGAATGGCGGCGTTGATGACGAGTGTGTAGCCAAGGCCGACGACGGCAATGTTCATGACGAGACAGTAAGCTGCGACCTTCGGGAACCGTCGGATAGCTCTCCATAGACGTAGTTGTTCATCTAGTGGGTTGATTTTTCCAGAATGATGAACCGAAGGGTGTCCTTCATCGATCGAATTCCCCCGTGAGGTGACTGATTCGAGCTCAACATAGTCTGGGCCAATCTTGCCCAGCGGCGACGTGTATGATGATGAACCGAATTTTGTCATTGTAAAGAAGGGAGCGCAATTGCTAGCGCCGCAGTCTTGCGTCTATACGGGTGTCTGGATGTATGGTGGTAGACAGAAGAGAAGAAAGACACTGAAGAGGAAAAAAATATGAAGAGAGAATCTCCTCATCTTAAACATTAAATACCGAGCAAATCAGCCCTTCCCCTTGGTGCACGCAAACAAAAGCACCACAGGGCTGAAAAACTGTGAGATCCGTAGGTCTAGATATCGACATCCATTTGCGAGGATAGTCTAATTGTCGATCAACGACAAGGCCCCCATGTTCGATCTGAGTGACGTGCCCCAGCATTCGAACCGGGGAAACATCCCAAATAGGAAATTCTGTTGCGAGGCGGGGGGTTTCCCCAAGTTGGGCCGAGGTGAGAAATTAGCAACGTGGTTCATTTTTAAACCCGTCATCCTCGCATTCGCATACCATGGCACGACCAACATCGCAAACACGGCCCCGTAGGGTTTCGAATGCATACCTCTGCGTGTATAATCTCCTCTCAGCGCTCCTACGAATCTGCATCCTGCTCAGCACCGCCTACTTGTGGACCACTAGCGGCAATGTCGCCGTTTGGGGCAAACTGAGCGCCACAGCGAGATGGAGTGAGACTCTGACTGTGCTGGAGGTCCTTCATGCCCTGACTGGTCTTGTCCGGGCGCCCCCGGCCCCAACGGCTCTGCAGGTGGCTGGTCGCAACACGATTGTTTGGGCTATTACTAGAAATTACCCAGATGTTGCGGCTGAGGAGGCGGCGTATAGTTATATGCTCATGGCCTGGAATCTGGCGGATTCAGTGAGATATTTGTATTTTGCGTTTCAGATGGGGACTGCGTCTGTGCCGTCAATCCTACTGTGGGCAAGGTATGAAGCACAGCGATGCAATGACTGAGAGATACTGACCGCTGTAAAGATACAATTTATTCATCATCCTTTACCCCATTGGTATCCTATCTGAAGCACGCCTCGTCTACCAAGTCATTGAGCCATCCAAAGCTCGAAACCCTGTGTACCAGTATTTGCTCTGGTTAGGCTTAGCCATTTATGCCCCTGGTATGAGAACCTGAGCGTCCGGTCCGGCGATTATACTAAGTACTAGTAGCCTTTTACATTCTATACGGACATATGCTCGCCCAAAGAGCCAAGATCAGTCGCGCTAGCCGCGGCAAACAGACCTGATATCGAAATGTGAGGTGCTTCAGAATTTCAGTAGAGGGCTTGATAGGTGTGGAGCATCTCGAGGCTACATAGCAGGCAAGATCTTTTTTTATCGTCAGGACTTGACCAGGGTTGTTTGCACTCTGGGGGTTACCTGGTGGTTAACTTGTATCTGAGGAGGAGGTTCAGATTTCTTCGGTGCTTTTGATCGAGGCTCCGACACGAAACATAGGATCACCTTTCCTACAAACTTGCCAATACTTATTAATACTAAAAATCGTTATAATTTATGCCTAGAGACTTGCCAACCCGAATGCGCTTTACAATAGATCTAGCCCCGGTGTTCACCCTTACCCATGTATTCCTCATATTGCAAGTCCGGCTGTCCCTCCCAATACAACGTCTCGGGATCACTCGAGTTCTCAAACGTGTACTTGGCACTCTCCTCGGGGATGTATACCTTGGCTAGTCCGTTGGCCGCCGCAGCCTCGGTAAGTAGTTGGGTCTGGCATGCGCGTTCCATCAAAGTCATTAGGAAGCATGCTTCGTCCACTGTGGAGCCTACTGTGAGCAGACCGTGGTTCTGCAAGATCATGCCCTTGCCATTTGGTCCTGCTCATTTGTCAATATGGCCTGTAAGGGGATGTGATTGGGAGACTTACCAAGGGCGGCACCGATGCGGTCGCCTTCCTCCTGTGTGAGGACAACACCTCCAAAGTCCTGTAAACTGTGGTCAGCGGCACCGAGACCCACGAAACCAAGGGCGAACTCAGACCCTGTATACTGCCTGGGCATCACCGTAGAGATAGGCAGCGTCTTGGGTCAGCATTTCCAGGGGCCGTCCAAAGGCACTCCATGCCATGCCGTGCGGACTATGGGTGTGACATGCGGCCACAACGTCTGGACGTGCTTTGTGAACGGCACTGTGGATAAAAAAGCCTGCTGAATTGGCGGGCCGGCTCATGTTTCCTATAAATGACATTCAGCGTCAGCATCAGGAACGGGTCAGTACTCTGCAGTACTGGACTGGCAACTGATAGGGGGGTAATGTACCGCCGATAGGGACGCCCTCATAGTTGACCAGAATCATATCGCTAGCCTTGAGCAGCGCGAAATGCACCGCCAATGGGTTCTACCAAGAGTCAGTCCTCAAGCATACTCAATGCAATTGCGTAAAAACCTACCGTCCAGAACGTGTGAGGATTCTCAGGATCCCTGATGGAGATGTGGCCTGCCATGCCGTCTATATACCCCAAGCGTGCAAACACTCGGAAGGCGAGCGCCATCTTCTCAAGCATCCATTGCCTCTCCGCAGCAAAGCTAGGATGCTTGGGGATGCCGGGGAGGCAGACCCCTTGGGAGATGAGCTGCAAAGGTGTTTTTTTTACCTCTTGGGTTTCGCTCGACTGTGCGGACGGGGCCATGGTTATTTTGAAGATGCGGTTCTCGCTTAGAGTGATGTGTTTCTTCTGAATTATACGAGTGAAATCACACGACGATGCCATTTATAAGATAACAGACATCATGGTTCAGGCGATGCAGATGCCGGAGCGCCAAGACAACCTTACCCATTTCGAGCAACAAAATACGATATAGCCGATTGACTAGACCAATGAGAGCTTCGTTGGTCATCCGTGCTGCAGGCGTCGTGTTCCTTAGCTTAAAGTAGTCTAGCTTGTCCGGCCGTAGTTATACACGGAGAGACGGAGAGGATGTTGAAGACGGAGGATACCGCGGAGTCTCGTATTCATTGTACCGAATTGTTGAGACCGGCTACTACTGCCTTCGCCATGGTGGAAGACGGGCTGGAGCCATTTGTAATGACTTTATGTACAAAAGGCTTCTGTTGCAGCTCAAAATGCCGTTAAGATCTTCACCATTCTACCCGATAGACCTTGAACATGCAGGCCGTTAGAAAGCTCATTGTTGCGAAAGCGATGCGGCCGAGGCTGAGGAGTTTGCCTCCTAAGCGGCTCCTCTCAACCACGAAATACCCAATGCCCGGTACAATATTGAGGAATAATAAGAGCCATACACTAACGTCGAGGGTATGTATTTCAAAACTTATTAGTCCTCCTTACTGTTAATACTGACGTCTACGAGGTGTGTGGCCAAAGGTTGCTGGCGAGAACAGGAGACGGCACTTTCTCCCGACGAGCCTACTCCTCGACCACCATCGACACAGGCGACAGACCGTCCACCGTGCCTATCCCGATCGATGGAAAGACAGTCAACTTCTCTGCCGTGCTACTACGAGACTCGTGCCCTTGCCCATCATGCGTACACGAATCAACCAACCAGAGACTCTTTTCCGTCGCCGATATCCCTGCCAACGTGAAAGCGCGAACGGTCGACGTCGATATTGCCTCCGACTCTGTGAATATCAACTGGGAGAACGATCTCTATGGCGGTACACATACTACAAAGCTAGATATGGCGACGCTGCGGGGCTTCAGCGAGCCTCCCTCCTCTCCCACGTCGTGTCTCCCGTCACAAGTTCTTTGGGGTCGAGAGCCTCTTCAGAGTCTTAACCTTCCTGATTACGACTACGACACGTACATGAGGGATGACGAGACGCTGTATAAGCTGATCAACCAGCTGCGGATTGATGGGCTCGCCTTTGTTACCAATGTCCCAGGAGTAGAAGAGTCCTTGGCCACCATTGCCACCCGTATTGGACCGATCAAAGACACCTTCTACGGGTATACATGGGACGGTAAGCCTACAACTTGACAGAGGCATCCGGATTCTCAGCTAACATGTGACAGTGCGTACAGTGCCCCAGGCAATCAACGCAGCATACACGTCGCACGATCTCGGTTTCCACACAGACCTACTCTACTTCCAGCAACCGCCGCACATCCAGCTTCTTCATTGCGTGCAGTCTGCTTCTACCGGAGGAGCCAGCGTTTTTGCCGATGCCTACAGAGCGGCAGTAGATCTCTTCAACACAGATGTGGATGCTTTTGACACATTGGCAACGGTCCCTGTCAACTACCACTATAACCACCCCAACGCAAATGTGTACCGCACTACCAAGCCCGTCATTGACTTGCGACCCATGCGCATCGGCGACAGGATCTACACTCGCGTACAGGATTACCTGAGAGACATCAACGACGAGTCAGAAGCTGCCCTCGTCGATTGCATGGACAAGATCAACTGGGGCCCTCCATTCCTGGCCCCTTTCTCCAACCACGAAGCCCAAGGCGTCGCAGCTCTCAACGACAAAGTCGAACGCTGGCACGACGCGGCAGTCAAGTTTAATGCGTTACTGCAGCGGCCAGAGTACCTGTTTGAGCGCAAGATGAACCCCGGCGACTGCGTCTTATTTGACAACACGCGGACGCTGCACTCGCGACGGGCGTTTGACATGGCTGATGTTGGGAAGCCGAGGTGGTTGAGGGGGACTTATGTTGATAAGGATCCTTATTTGAGCAAGTTGCGTGTTTTGCAGAATAAATTTGGGCAGGAGGAGTAGCATTAGTTGAAGAGTTGAAGTCGCAGAATAATCTTCATCAACCCGTACCTACCTATATCGTACATGGCTTTAAAGATGCGATAGAAGGGAAGAGTCTTAAGTATGGGTGGGTGAGGCTACTCAGTTCTCTCGGGCCGACCTCTTCCGGTATCGAGTTAGGTCGGTACCGTCGCTAGTTAGTAGTTAACGATTTCGTGGTCGAGGCTGCGGGGTTCTTATCATCTCTTCTCCTTTCACCCTCACCAACCTCATCTCAACCCCATTTCATCCAGATAACTGCTCTCTATGGAAGCAACAAATTCGATCAATTCAATGGACAGGCAGAAAGTAAAACGCACGCGGAAAAGTGCGCCAAAATCACGAGAAGGATGTGCAAAGTGCAAATCTAGAAGGGTCAGTTGCTTTGGTATTTTTTTCCCGGATGGTACGTTTGACTTGAGTACCTAGATCAAATGTGATGAGAACCACCCGGCTTGCAAGAACTGCACTAGTCTCGGTCATACATGTCCTGGCTTTCAACAGAAGTTCCGCTGGTCTGACAAACATGAGCAACATCGGCCAATAGTTACTTGTCCCGATCAGTCTCGTGCTCAAGGCACGGCGGCGACGGATAATCGCGAAGATGGAGGTATAGAGATACAATTGGCAGACGCTTGGGAGATTCCCGATGCGTCAAGCAACCAGTTTAATTCCCTCGCCATTGACACTGAGCTCACTGTCAGTGCGATCCCACCCCTGTGCGCAACTACAGAGCTTGGCTTCAGGGCAAACGCGCCGCCAAGAGATGTCCCCGAATGGAGCTCTGCGTTGTTGTTTGAAGGATCAGAATCTCTGCATCATCTGCCAACTTCGGCACTCACCAAGCCACTAACTCATATGCCAACCGCCCTAGTCGAGCACTGGTTCCGCTACATCTGTCCCACGCGCTCGACCTTCGACTCGGAAACAAACTACAATCGTCAGCTGGCCTGCAACACGTGGTCCACCTCAGAGGCCGTCTTCTACACTCTACAAGCCATGTCTGCCGCGTACAGCATGCCTCATCTTAGCAAGGACCTAAGAGCACAGGCAGTGGCCGCCGTCGATCATGAAATGACTCGAATACGGGGCGTGCAAAGTGCGATGGTCACTGTCGATGTTGTGTTTGCTGTGTTTAAACTTGGTACCTCGTTATCTGGAACGCCAGATGCCGGAGAGCACTCGTGGTCGGAGTTAGCTCATGAGTTGCTTACGGCTTGGGGCATGCAGCTATCAGCAGCAGATGTGCTTCTCCATGCGTACTTCTGTCAGGCCTTGACGTATTGGGAGATGATACTTGCAGCCATTGGCGGTGGCTCTATTCCCTGCCGGGTCGATAGAAAAAGGTGGAAGTACGAGGCCAGTGCTCGACGAGAGATGGACTTATTCGATGACGACTTCAGTTCACTAGGCCCTGAACCTTTGCCCTACAATCCGGGCCTCAACCTTTTGGGAACTCGACCAAACTCTTGGTGTGGCATATCAAACGAGGTGATTGATCTCTTTGGGCAAGTATTAGCTCTATGCCGCACCAAAGTCCGGGGCAACCACGGTACGGCAATCGATGACCTCTACGACATATCTATAGCACATGAGCTCCAGGGAGAGTTGCTAGCCATGGACTTTGATACGTTAGTGCTCATGGATGAGGTGAATGGATACTTTGTCGAAACACGAGACGACAAGACACCCATCTCTCATCTACTGCAGACAGCAGAGGCATATCGTCAAGCTGCCCTTCTCCAACTGCATCTAACGTTTAATCATCTCTCCGCCGACATAACGCCTCGAGCTGAGTTTCTCCTTAGACTTGTCCTACGTCTTCTTGGGACGCTCGAGCAGATCCCCCTGAACTCGGGATCGCGGACTATTCATCCCATGCTCTACCTCTCTGCAGCCGATGGCCTGCGACACCTGGAATCATCGGAACCTTTCGCTTTGCAGTTGGAGATTTCACGAGCAAAACGGCTTGTTTCGTCGAGGCTAATGCTGTTGCCGAATCATGCGAGTGGTGGTACGCTGCAGTTTGTCAAGTCTGTATGGTGGCAGTATGAGGCTGATCGGAGCTGGGTCTATTGGAGAGATGTTTTAGAGGAGTTGGGATCTGGGCTTCACCTATGAGCAACGGCCACATTACTTTGTTCGATAGCTATCTCAACAACGTAGAAACATTTTCCTCGAGTGTGTATCTCAGGGTTTCCTACCCCACATGATGTGAACAGGAAGGTACATATGAACAGAACGGTCCTGAAGTTCCTTCTTCGCCTGTGCCATAATCACCTCGATTTCCTCGTTTTTCCAACCGAGCACAGCACCAAACAGTTTGGGCGTGTACGATTCGATAGCCTGCCTCGTCTGCACAGACTGATACTTGCCAATCTCCTTGAGCTTTGGGTCCTTGGGCCACGGGCCGATCGGAATCTACACTGATGATTAGTGTGTAAACTTGGAGGTGAAGTTGAGGGGTTTACCTTGCGGATTTCCTCTTGGACGTCGACGAAACCGACTTTGATCAATTCATCCTTCCACTGATGAGCGCAATCAATGGGCTTTCCAAACTTGCCGCTACCCTCAAGGATACCGGCGGCCCAGCGCTGGGCGTTGGTGGCCTTCTCATGGGTTCCATCATCGGATAAGAAGCATCCACGCTGAGCCTGTAGCTCAAAGTATCCGCCGGAACTCAAGTTGTCAAAGGCTTTCTTGAATAGCTTCTCATCATCACCAATGCATCCTTCCAATTCACGGCCGTGAATGTAATCGAAAGGCTTCTTATAAACCCAGTCGTCCTCAAAGTCATCGACTTCGAAGAAGCAGTTGGGGGGAGTCCTATCTCGGTTGGTTAAACCCATCTTGCAAATGAGGGGCTTCTCTTACCAGTCAGGCTGAATAGGACTAAGATCTGTTCCGATGACTTCCGCCGATGAATACTCACTAAATACATGTGAGTAACGCCCGATTTAAGAGACGCATGAGACTTACTCTGCGAAATCTATCGCCCAGATACCAGTGCCGGTACCCAAATCGAGGACGCGCTGAGGGCTTTTGCCAATTGGAGCGAGGTGAAGCTTTCCATCGAGAACAAGGCTGTAGATGTGATGGACTAGATCCATCCGGTTTTGTTCTTCGTCATCATTGGGCTGTCGGTCATTTAAGCGGCGTGTCAAGGTCATAGTACGGGGGAACTTACCACTAGATAGGTGCCTTCGCGAAACGCGTGGTAGCGACGTCCGTTCTGCAAGATGTGAGAAGAGGGGTGAGTGAGACATTGGAGTCGGCACACTGACATCATATCTATTCTTGGTCAGACCAGGGGCCATTTAGACGTGATTGGGGTTATTTCTCACCTGTAATTGTAGATGCTCGACTTGAGAGAGGAAAGGTAGCTTGAAGCTTCCGTTCTTAAGGATCATACATGTTAGATAAGAACAAACTGTGACTGGTGGGTGAGACTAACGCGCTGTCATACAGAGAGTCGCCCTGAGATGCATGTCAGCACACAATCAGAACCTGTTTGGACGGGATCAACCAACATCCTCAGGTTGCGTCTCGGCCTGCAGGGCCCCAGGGGGAGTAGGCGAACGCTCGTCCTTTGTCTCCGCCATGATGAACTGCACAAAAATGACGCGCCGTGGAGTTTGACAGGGAGGGAGGAGATTGTCGGGATGCCTCGGTTTTATCAATTGTGTCGCCCCCACCTCGCTAAAGACTCCATCAGTCGATGTTTCTTGTTCCACTGGTCGTCTGACTAACTGCAGGTGAACCAATTGGGTCTCGAGCCGTGATGGAGGTTATGGCCTAATTCGGGGAAGATCCGTCCCGACGGGAGCTAGGGTAACGCGTCTTCCCGTGGCTGGGCGGGATGGTTGTTTAGGGTGGCGGGTGGTTATTGAGCCGCTTGACTTGGCGGATGGCAGAGTAGTCACCTTTAGAGGGGGAAATAGTATCATTGAAGGTGCATATAATAAAATTAAAGAACTATATAGAGATATAGATTTACTAAAAGTAGAAAAGTATCGGGCGCTTATTGTTGCCATGTTGACTTATGTTTCTTATTGTGTGAGACTCTTAGAAAGCGACCCACCACGAGTATGTCTTACTTGGCACGACCATCGAACATTCATTTTCGTGATAATAAAACCATATTCAACCACATCCGAACTAGTCACTAGCCTTTAGGTGAAGGGTTTCTCTCCGGGGGAATGCGGTTTTGGTGTTGAAGCGCTATCTTGGCCGCCATATGCGCAGTCGGGATCCACCGCCTCACGGCGACGACGACGACAACCCGTTCGAGCTATGTGAGAAAGCCAAGGCCAATCGCCATCTACTTGATGTCCATATCTTGCTGTCACGGTACAGTCCTAGCCAAACATCAATATTCAGCATTGAGCACTGTCAGTAGCCTTGATTTTCACATTGGGAAGGCTGGACGACAACCCACTCAGATCACATAGAGCGCTCTAGTCATTGCGGATAACCCGACTTCATATATTGGTTTCTAAAGTGCTTTTCTTAATAGAAAACGAGATTTTAAGACATTGGGAAAACTTCAAAAATAAAGTATGCTAGAACCCAATATGGCAGCCATGGGTTTGAATAAAAGTGCAAAAGTAGAGTATATGGGATCTAGGTCCTGGATCTAGAGAAACCATAAAATATGAATAATATTGCACTATTAAAGTGATACCTAAGTTATTCAGGAATATTTCATCATGCCAGAGGGAGAATTTGATGGTAGAGCAGATCGGCGAAGAGGGGCTCCCTGCGCAACGACTAAGAGACTGGGCATTGACCGAATTACGCCAGGAAAAGCACTTTGCACATTCGGTATTCTGGTAACAGCCAGACAGATCAACAATGGAGGTAGACATGAGAGAAAAGCCCACGCGCTGTTTGCCTTTTGGAGACGTCATTGATCACAAGAAAAACAACAACCAACCGGTCCTCCGGACCTTCAGTTGTCGAGAAGACCGCATGGCTGATTCTGCAGCTAGGATCTCCGCAGTGCCGCCCTCGCCTTGCTCTCTGGTGCGAGTCTGAGTCTGCTTCTTAGCGAGAAATGAGATTCTGGGGGGACCTGAAGGTGGGCTTAGATGTTAGTCTACCTCAACTTTGTGAAGGGCGATACTGCTCGTCTTTCTGGGGCGTTATTGCGCCCTGGAACATTGCATCATTTCTTCATACATCAGTTAATTCACTGGGAATATATCACCGTTCTTTGTTATAGTTGAAGCCCGTACCTCGATGGATAACTGGGCTAGAAGATCAAAGCATATCACTGACGTCTTGATTGTTGCTTGGCATTTTTATTCCTCTCAAATTCTTGTTAGAATGACCGTGATAATCCAAGAGGAATGTTCTCACAGAAAACCTCTGTCTTCTCGATACTTGGCAATTTACAAACTGTGAGTCAACAGGTCTCAAGTTGACAAGCCAGTATAAATAGCAGAACATCATCATGCCTGAACGATAACACATCCGAAGAGATTTTTAGTTGTTTTTGATCCTGCCTCCGTCGTACATAACCATCGTGTTTAAAGTTGATGTGTACGCTAATTATAGTTTAGCAATTCGCCGAGATTCTACATCCAAGCTGCCTAAACGTACAACTCCTAATATGTTAACTCATCTCAATAGCCACAAGTCAAACTTTTCCACTCATAACCGAATAAGGTGGGAAATGGCAATTCCCTCTTATTTCTCGTATAGAGGTTAGAGCAGTTAAATACCCCTTATATAGAGTAGATAGGTAGTCTATAAGTCTTTGACTCCTGCGGGCTATAGGTAGCTAAAATGCTAAAAAAAAGGCCACTATATTAGTATTAGGATAATGCTATGATATATTAGAAATGTATTCTTTATTATAGTTAAAGTCGGGATAACCGATGAATAAGATAGTCATACACAACATTAAAGAACACACTGATGAAATAAAATGAACGATATGAAAGCATTAAACCTAAATGTTATTGAAAGGCGTTTACTGGGGAATGGTTGACTAGTGACTAGGACGGATAGATTGCCCTACTCGGATGAAGCCATTGGGAAGCTTCTCCTGTACCTTTCTCAAGTCGATATCATTCTTCCGCTCCTCGAAATTCATCAACTGCGCCCCAATCGTCTTCTCATCCTCCCATAGAGTGTGCGACCCATCTGGGAATTCCTCCTTCCACTCTTCCTCAGTGAATATGCCAGCGCCTTTATCCGAGAGCCAAGTTACGTCAGGGAAAGAAGAGACTGGTAGTCTCGCACCAGAGGCTGCTGTCCTCCATGGACGTCCTCCAGCGATATCATAAAACGAGTCTACGCTCCGCATCATGAACGTTCCCTTGTCTGTGCGCGTATAGAGGCCGCCCCAAATAGCGTTAGTTTGTGGGAAGTGTTCAGCAGGGAAGGCCAAGGTTGTGGTCCCTTCTTCGCCACCTCTCATGTCACAACGCAGCAGCGTCTGATAGTACTTTTCTCCCCCTTGGCCACCCCGAAAGGCCTTTCCCAATACCGAGAGCTTGCCTCCTGGAGCCGTACCTTTCTTTTTTGCCACATGCCCCAACGCTCGGATCATTTGGCCCCAAGAAGACGTGTCGCTTAGAGCAGGTGGGCATGGTGATCTGCTGAAGGCACCCGTGGTTTCGATGAGCAAATGTTGGATCAGGGGAAGGTTGACATAGTCGAACTCCTCGCCCGGCCACCGGACCCCAAACATCTCCCCGCACACAGCCTTTAGGTCGATGCGGGCGTTATGAATGCGATGGAACATTCGGCGCAACACTTGACACACATGCGGAACGCCTTGGACGCGGTTTCTGTTTTCATAGGTAGGCCAGAATGAGGTTTCATCTTTTCCATCTGTGTCTAGTTCCAGGTTGACGCAGCTCAAAGGGAGTGCGATGAGAAGAGCTGAGATGGTGGTTCTGAGAATGTACAATCTGAAAGTTCGACGGTCGGCTGTTAGGGAAAACGACACAAGTGATGACATGTGCGGGATGACTTCCTCGGCCAGCCGACAGAGCGTGTCGTTAACTCGCGCTTGCAAGGGCATACGGGGATAGTCATCTTCTCTGAGGTAGAGGGTCAGAGAGCGAGTGAAAGAGCGGACAAGCAAGTCGTTATGTGCTGCCAGAAAGCGTTCTAGCTGATCACTGCCCGTAAGCACTAAATCCTTGTAGAGAACCAGAAGCGCAAAGTGGTGCCATTCTCGGTTCACAAGCAAACATGATGCGACAGTGTCGGAGCTGTAAACGTGTTGAATGATCTGGGCAACAAGCTCCGGCGGAATGTTTGGGATTCTCGGGGCCATGGTTGGGTTCCTGGGGTCGATGGTTGTGAGGTTTAGAAGTTAAGAATGAGGAGTGTGAGTGCAGGACCAGGCAGCAGGAGCCTAAATAGGTATTGTACTGTACCCAACAATTTGTTTCAGTGGTGCGGGGTAACGAGACATTGAAGACCAATAAGAATAGACGAGAATTAAGAGTGTCAATTGGTTGATGGGAGGGATGCACGCGATGTTACACGATACCTAGCCCCTCTGGCATGTTTCAGGACCTATGAAGTACATACAAGATAGGGTGGTACAGAAGTGTTCATGGCAGTCCCAAGTCACGCATTAGAGACTACTTGAAGGGGTTTGGAGACCGGCCTGGTTCCCCGTGCTTGGTTTCTGTTGTTGCACTTGGAAGACCAAGCACGGGCTATAGCCCCCCTCGAGTATTGTACGAGCTCAGCTAGCCATGTTAAAACTTGTGTGATATGCCCCGAAGGCTCTTATAGGTCCTTTGTTAGATACCCGAACACGTCCAGAGCCTTATCTCTTTAAAGAGTATACCTGAACAATGGCGATCGATCACCCATAGCCTCGAGCTCCTCCACTGAGTACTTGCCATAAATCTCCTCAGCCGACATCTTCGACCTTCTATTGTTGATGCTGCGATAGGTAACCTCGAGTGTGACTGCTGAAATAATTCCTGCTCCAGCTGCGGCAAGAGAGACACCAAATCCAGTTGGGTACTTTGGCGCCTCGCTTTGAAGGTATATGTAGGAACCAGGAATGCCGCCAGAGTTACCGATAGCAATCATATACGCGATGCCCATTGCAGCTTTCGTTCGTCCGGCTAGGTTGTTAACTGTCCAAGCGTTGGCTCCTGGGGTGATGGGATAAAGGCCGACGCAAGCGAGGACAACGCCGAAGTAGCATAGACCGATGTTGTCCTTGATATCTGCAGCCTTGGCAAACAGAATCGAAAATGCGACCAACACGATTGATTGGGCTCCAACGATAAACGGCATCCTCCACTTCAGCTTATCTGCAAAAACAGCTGATAGGAAAGCGCTGATCGCACCAACGCAGTAAGGCGGGATAGTGAGTAGCTGTGCGTTGGCCGAAGTGTATCCCATATTCTTGATAATCTGGGGCATAGTGAACTTGAGGCCGTAGTTGGGCATCGTGGCCGAGATGTAGATGATGGACTGTAGATAGACCTGCCAGTCGCACAGAACCGACTTCAGGACTGACCACTTGGCCCTCTTGCTCTCAGTTTCGGCATGCTTGGCAGACTGATCACCCATGATTGCAATTCTTCGTAGGGATAGGAACCGTTTCTCATCGGAATCAAGCCATGCGGAACTCTCGGCGTTGTCGATGAGACAGAAGAAGCACACGACTCCTGCGATAACGGTGGCGATACCCTCGAGAAGGAAGATCCACCGCCAGCCCTCGAGGCCTCCAACGCCATCCATTCGAGCGATACCGAAGGCGAGGAGGCCAGATAGAGCACCAGCAAGGGCACTCGCAGAGTAGAAGATGGCGATACGCGTCTGGATCTCATTTGGCATGTACCACTGAGAGATGATGTAGACAGCTCCAGGAAAGAAGCCTGCTTCGGCAACACCAAGCCTATGAGCGGTTAGTACGAGCAACGAATCTCGGCCTGGTGATACACACATAAATCGTGATGCAATCAAGCCACTAAAGTTTTGGACGATGCCCATGAGCGTCATGACAATGCCCCAGGCAACAATGATGCCTCCAATGTAGACAGAGGGTCGCTTGAACTTGGTCAGGAGATAGTTGCTGGGAACCTCTTGAGACTCGGTTAGAACGGTTGCCCTATTTGGTTTCTGGGTGATGACTTACCAAGCACGACATAGGGCACGAAAAAGACACTCAAGGCGATGTTGTACTGAGAAGGAGTGATGTTCAGGTCGTCCTCCAATCCTTCAATCTTGGCGTTTCCTGCATAAAGGTTGTGAGTAATCTGGGCATCAAAGTGCAATCATACCCAACTGACCGATATTCGCACGATCGATGAAAGAAAACAGGTAGAGAATGGCTAGGAGAGGTACAAGTCTCACGTCAATCTGCGTTGGTCAGCATGAGGATACTCAAGGTCTTGGTAAGTCGCCAACCTTTCGTACAACGGCTTTCTTTCGATCATCAGGAAAGCTGTCCAGCCAGGCCTGGTCTTCAGCGCTGAGGTGGCTGTGGCGCGGCATCTTCTGATCTTCAAGCTGCATGATGTCGCCTGGTTTCTCGGACCAATTATCAGAGATCTCATTCTGGGGTTCCTTGACGGGGGCCATGATGTTAACTTGAGTAATGAAATAGCTGGGGGAGATGTCGGGTTCCAAGTTGTTCGAATGTCCTGGAGGTTGATGAAATGCGTCCCAAGCCGCCTGATGATGTCTTCTTATCTATTGCCAATTTGCCATCGACTGCGCGCTGCTTGGGCACCTAACTATGGTATCTCGCAACTCGATATCCGGAGCCACACCGCTAGAGCTAAGAGATAACCATGACCGTGTAGGCCGACTTGGTTCTCTGGTTGCCCCAGATTTGCCTTATCGCGGGGAAGTCTGGGGAATAGAGGCGGAGGCTGCTCCGAGTGGGAAGCCCCGGATCCCCGGATTAGTGTGGTGCTAGCGCCGGATGAGAGTCCGCAAGGCCTGGGCCTTGCAAGCACATCATCTCCTTCACTCGCTACTCAAACTCTAACTTCGCTCTAAAGTTGGTGTCATTGTTTTCCATGGGGTATTGTTTCGTCTCCATCGTTGATCCTCAACAAAAACCATGGTGTGTGATGATGAGTTGAGGAGCCCCAAGTCAAGATGCCATGGGCCAAGAAACCGTGTAACCTGTTTCAGCTGGTGGCAATCTCGATAAGACAGTCGACTCTTTACTGAGTAGGTTGGAGAGTTGGGCGGTGTAGCTTAGCAGAATGACTCTAGTTGAGAGTATCTCTCCAATCTTTCCGTTTTACCCGCTTTTGCCATCGCCAACCATTTGCGTTACCACTTGACCTGTTCCAATACGATCCAAAACCACACCGATATGAGTGACAGAGGTGACACGGCTGATAATCGAACGAATCTCGCCTGCCAAAATTGTCGTCAAAGAAAGAGACGAGTAAGCATATCGAAACCTGTAGTCATGAGCGGCACTGATTCTCCGGAACGTGTAGTGTGATCGTAGGACCCCTCGCTGCGGGCTATGCGCTCGCCGTGGATTAGAATGCATCATGCCTGTTGCGCGGCCTGCGCGGAGTGAACGAAGGTCTGTGTATGCCTCCACAAGCCAATACCAACTACTAAGAGTACCCTTGTAGTCTGCTTGAAGGGCTTGAAGAAGAAGTTGCTCTCCTCGAATCCAAGCTCACCGAAGGCAATGATCAAACCCGAGCCTCCGAAGGGTCTACCCATCGGCAGTCATTTGTCTCGAAAGAACACCACACACAGAGCCCTGACATGATCGATTTGACGATCCTCAAGGAGCCCGAGACTGCAACGCTATACAGAGGTGAGCTATACGGTCTCCGGGAGATGACGCGTCGCGCTCTGGAGCTCGACAACAGCAGCCCTCGTGGACTCCCAAGACACAGTAGCAACAAGGGATTGGTTGTTTCTGCCACCAGGCTCGGCGTCCAGTCAAGTCGCACGACCATCATCGAGGCTGAAATAGAGATAATGGCTACTTACATCAACAGCTTCTTCTCTCGTGTAAATGCATCCTTTTCCATTGTCAATGAAGATCAAGTATGGAAAACCCTGCGGCTATTATCCACCAATAACTGGATATACCCAGAGCATTTGACGCAGCTGTATCTCATTCTCGCCATCGGCGCAGCAATGATGCCGGGATCAATCTTTTCACATGTTCATGCGTCTTCAGAGTATTTCTTGATGGCCATCTCGCAAGACTACATCTATGATGACTCCAGCGATACCCTCCTGATACTACTTCTCCTCACCCTGTACTCTCTACTCGATCCAACTACTGGGAGTTCGTGGCAGCTCATCGACTTGGCCATACAGGTGTGCATCGTGCTCGACCTTCACCAATCACAACCCCGTCTCCCCGAGGACAGAAGTAGCATCTGCGTAGGTGAACATCTATTCGAAGTAGCCTTTGTCTTGGATTTGTAGGTCATTCACTCAACATGGCGGAGAGGAGTTAACATTCCGCAGTTCTATTAGTCGTGCGTTGGGCCTCCCACCAAGCATACGAGCTTCAGATATCTCGTACAAGGTAACTGATTTTTCACTTCCTCGCTGTGGAGATGGCCAATATCTGACAATGGAACAGCCGAGTAGTGAGAGCCCGAGTTTTCCATCAATATCTGCGCTCTATTGTTGGGCATTTTCCCTCTCAGCAAACATGGCAGATAGTCATGTCCGGCAATACCTCACGAACTATGAGTCCGTCTTGGAGAATGAAATAAGAGACGATGACTCGGCGCCAGTCTTTTCCACGTTCTTTGGATATCAGCTGGTCATCCAGTCGTCCCTAGAGCAACTCCGAAGTACGGCTTCTGAGATCTCACCCCAGCCTCTTCAGATACCGCGGTTCCCACGCTCATGGGCAAAGACTAGAAAGCCCTGGGTGGTGGGATGCATCGCATTTGAGGCAAGTCTCGTCAAAATCCTCAGGTGGGCAGCTCTCCCTACAATACAGAAGGCGGCCTCCATGCCGCAGCTAAAGGAGTGGCTTCTTGATGCTTGTCAAGTGGTCGAAGAGGTCTCTCTCACTTTCCAGGGGCTCTCGGAGCATGCATCCTTGTTGCGGACAATCCATGTTTACATGGCTTCACCCGAGCGGACTCCCACCCCCAACATGCAATTCCTCGAACGCACAAATCTTTACGAGCTGTGCGTCCAGGCTCTGGGCGCGCTTGAGATCGCCATCGAGTAACACTGGGTGAATTGGACCAATCGGAGCCCATGACGCCCTATGGTCTTATCTCCGTGCCGTCTCTGCCGTCTCTGCCGCCGCTTGGTGCGTAGTGGGGCCGAATGGAGGACGTTCCGCCTCCTCCACAGAGCGGACCACGACTCGGAGGGGCCGCTCGGAGATCGACGACCTCGGCGACCTCAACAACCGAGAGAGGGCGATATAACATGGATACAAAGAAATCAATATTGGTGTTGACAGGGCAGTCATTGCATTTTCCACTCTTCCCATCGACCCACCGTTCATTGTCTCGTTGGACTCTTCGCGAGGACTACTCAGAATGGGATCCATCGACCAAGAGCCTCGCGGTGTCCAGGGCTACTCAGTCCCAGCATCCGCAGCCGACGTCTACAGAAATGGCATCCTCGAAAACCCCCTCATCTCCAATGACCTCCCACCTGAGGTTCGAAACGGAGCCGGGGCCATCAACTTTACCGGCTCAGACGACCCTTCACTCCCCGTCAATTGGCGTTTCACCGAGGCTGTTTCCTCTCTCAAAGCATTGGAAGCGGCTTTGGTAGATGTCATTCTTCATAGAAGACATGATCTTGAGCTACATCAGATCACTATAAACACCGATCATGCCAGCTTGTTTCTGTTCTCGACACTCCTCTGGACCATTGATCCTGAAGGGGAGAACATCCAGGCCAGCAACTTACGCCAAGCGAATCCGAAGCTGTTCCAATACTTTCCAAGCTGCGACAAGAATCGCATGAATTCCTCCACGCATCGAAACCTCGCCACCAATATTTACAAGTGTGCCGACGGTCGCTTCTTTCAGGCACATGGTTCTCTCAATCCGACTCCCACCCTTGAAAATGTTGGGCTTCCAGCCGAGCTTGATGTTGGCACTTACGAAGACGGCGTGGAGACTTTCCAAAAAGCCTTTGGGAAGATTGATAGCGAGAAACTGCAAAGCATCACCGACATGACACGCCAAGCTGGGACCATCTGTTACACGACGGATGAGTATCTCCAGTCAGAGCATGGCCGTGCAAACGAACACATTGGTCTCTGGGAGATACACAACCGACCGAATAGCAACCAAGTTCCATGCTGGTTCGCATCTCCAAATGCCCGAGCCGACCCCTCGCGACCGCTGGCTGGCCTCAAGGTGGTCGATCTCACACGAATCATCGCTGGCCCTAGCATCACCCGCAGTTTGGCAGAACTTGGCGCGAGTGTAATGCGTTGCACTGCTCCTCATCTCCCTGACGTGGTGTCTCTTCAAGCTGACCTCAACTGGGGTAAATGGAACTGCAGCTTGGACCTTCGAGTTCAGAAAGACTGCGAACAGCTCCGAAGGCTCATCCTGGAAGCCGATGTTGTTGTCCAGGGTTATAGGCCTGGCGTGCTTGATAAGTATGGCTTCGGCCAAGAAGATATCATCGACATGTTCAAGGGCAGGGACAAGGGCATCATCTATGTCCGGGAGAACTGCTACGGGTGGTATGGTCCTTGGAAGGATCGGAGTGGGTGGCAGCAAATTGCAGACGCGGTGAGTTGACCCCTATCAAAGCATGATTTCTAGTTCTAATGTTGACGCAGAATACTGGACTCAGTCATTCCTTCGGCGAGGCCATGGGCCATGGTGATCCTGTTACACCGCTCTTCCCTCACAGCGACTACTGCACAGGCATAGCCGGATCCTGTGCTGTCCTCCTTGCAATCCTACGACGTGCCGAAATCGGCGGATCCTACTGTATAGATCTTGCCTTGAACTATTACAGCGCATGGCTCATACACTCCGTGGGCACATACCCGGCTGAAGTCTTTGCCAAAGTCTGGGCTGAGCACGACAACACGGTCTATCAACACTGGCACAACAACGGTGTTTCCGTCCCTCAGGTTCTCAGTAGACTGCGGTCAGGTCCAGCCAGCAAAAGGCTGTTCAGACCAGAGTTCTTTGAGGAACGCGTTTCTCCTAGTGTCTTTGGTGACAAGAAGTTTCGATGTGTCAAGGGTGTGGCGGACTGGCATGGTGTAGTGAAGCTTGGGTACAACGTGGGCACCAGGGGGAATGGGGTTGATGCACCAAAGTGGCCCGACGATCTTATGCAAGAGGTTATTACCTAGAAAAATCAGTTCAAAATTTTGACTTCAACCGCAGGCAGCAAGAAGGCTAAAAAAAAACGGCCACTATGTTAGTAGTGGGATATGGTGGTATGATATATTGGAATGTGTTCTTTATCGTAGTTGAAGTCCGGTCTGGAGCAGAAGATCGTTGTCAGTATAGATAATCATCGCTACATTTGTAAAGTAGTATAGTAGTTCCTGTATTGTTACATTAATGTATGTAATATTAGTTTCATGCGGGTAACCATCGCCCAAACAAGCAGCTGCACTTGATGCCAGTGATTTCAACACTCTCTGGGTCTTGGACCTCACGAACTACCATATTCACCAAGTCTACCGCACAGTTTTATTACTCTCGATCTTCTCCATGCTTAATAGGGTACTTATTTGGAGTTTCTATACGTCACTAACCAACATTTACCTCTCCACTCATCAAAAGCCTCGCTGTGCTATAGATGGTAGCGCTCTCCACGTCGTCCCCTCTAATCTCCGTGCCAACTGTGATAGTACCACTAGGATGCTGAATCGTAATCTTCCCATCTCCTCCTACCTGCTTCACCAGCCCAGACGCCAAGTTGCCCTCAAATCGACATGCCACAGCAAGATTTAGGGCCAATGTTAAAGGGATGGCCTTGTGGGCTTGGCCCATGGACAATGCCATGCAAGTAATCTTGACGTCGGCGTCCTGGGGCGGAAACAGGATAACAAGTTTAGGGACGCTGGCGATGTCGGGGTTCATGCCCATCAGGGACGCAGCCTCGCGGCGGATGTTTTCTAGAGACGCCATGATATCTGTCTTCTGATCCAATGCGGCGGGTGTTACACTAGGAGGGATTCCAAGGGAGGTACCGTCAACATAGACAACGGGGTTCGCCACGTCAACTAACGAGGCCTGGACTTGGTCACCATCTTTGCCAGTGGTCGTCATCGAAGTAATGCCTTGTCCAGTGGGGAACACGGCTCCGGTCTGCGTGCCTCCAGGGGAGAGAAAAGACAAGGAGATTTTAGAGCCGGTGCCTGGCACACCGTCCATCTTGTAAGCCCCGTGGGGTTGGAAACGAGGTGGTTGGTCGACGATGGGAAAGGTAGAAGCAATGACCTTTTTTGTGTTGGTGTTATAGATTCTGACAGTTGTATGTCCGGATTGCTTGGAGAGCTGCGCAGCTGAAGGCGAGAACAGTTTCTCATCCAATGCAAAAGGACCAATGGCAGCGGTCATGTTGCCGCAGTTGCTAGCCAGATCAAGCGCCCCATCCTCGATAACAACCTGCACAAACTCAAAGTCTACATCGGCGTCTTCCCGAGAAGACGGGGACACGATGCAGATCTTGGACAAGGATGAGACTCCGCCACCCATGCCGTTGAGTTGCCTGCCGTAAGGATCCGGAGATCCCATTGCGTTGGCAAATAACTTCTGCCAGCTTGATCTATCTTCCGGGAGGTCTGCTCGACGGAAGATGAGGGCGTTGCAGACACCTCCACGCCAGAAGCGAGAGCGGATAGCAGTGGCCATGTTGCAAAGAGATATTGAAGATAATGGAGAGGGTTGGGACTTTTGCTCCAAGTGGATGCAATCAATGCTTGAATAGGAGTCGTTACATATCTGAAGCTGTTTACTCTTTAAATGTCGAACCTAGCATCTATTCCGACATTTTTTCGTGTGTCATGTCTCTACCGCTCGTTGAGGGCGGACTTGACTCCGTGATGGCGCTCGGAGTGAGACCCGCCGGTCGATGATAGGGTCCCCAATTCTTGTCTTGTCCCTAACACCGCTTTCTCCGCGGCCGTGGCAACACCCTAAGTCCCGTCACGTGCTATACCCTTTGTGAGGAACTGACGTTGGCTGTTGCTTCTTTCCACTCCCATCTGCAAACCTCCCGTGATGTCCTCGGCACAGCCTTCAAAGATGGCCAGCGCCTGTCTGCACTGCAGGTCTAAGAAGCTCAAAGTACGTCTATAGCCCGAGTGCCTAGCGAATAGTCAGTGAGCTCAATGCTTAGATAACAGTGTGATGCAAATCTCTTGACGTGTGCGAATTGTGAAAAGGCTGCAACAGTCTGTGTCGCAGTAGATTTGAAGTCCGGGCGGCATTATGAACGAAGGTGTGAGCGCCGTTGAAGAGCTCTAAATGCAAAACTGATCCTTGTTCTAGATACCTGAGTGAACTTCAAGAAAAAGTTGCGTCCCTTCGCCGACGTCTTCGAGAACAGACCCAGCAAGAAGCTCACCATCCAAATTTGGTGGTTCTCAACAGAAATAGCAGGTTTCCTGATGACTTCGCTGAAGAAACAGCCGACTATGGCCCGAATGCCGGCGACGGGAGCCTTTTCAGGTTAGAAGCTCATATCATCCTTTCCCGTTCTCGAGGAGCCGCGATTCTGACACGTCTAACACAGCCTCGGGAATCTGGTCGCTCTAGCACTCGCGACTCATTTCCCAAGCAACTCCAGATTTCATGTTGACACTCGTCAAGAACCACCCCCAGAGACAGCTCCGGCACAGAAGATGGATCTGCCCCCTCTGTCCGTCACCTGTAGACTCGCAGATCTCTAGTGAGTTTTCTCCTTTGATCCGTGTGACTTGATACCAACCAACACATTGCAGCTTCGATCTTGGATTCCACAAGGTTTCCCCTTTCATGAGACGGAAGGAGGTTTACCAGCAGATTGAACGACTCTACGATAACCGCGCAGTAGGCACATCGCGGATTCAGCGGCGGAACGACATGTTCTAACTCTTCATGATACTTGCTGTGGCAACATCTCTCGTCCGCCAGACTCAGCCGTCGGTCTCCCCGTTTGCCTATTATTCGTCCGCGATTCAATACGTCGATATTCTTTCAGAACCTCCAGGGGATGCCCAGATTCAGAACACGATGCTTTTATTGGTCTTTAGTCACTTGAATGACATTAGTAGTAGGAGGAACTCCAAACTCTCCAGCTATAAAAACACTAACAAGGATTTAGTCGGAAGCAAGTGGAAGTTGGCTCGCCAGGCAATGCGCATCTGCATTCAACTTGGTTACCACAAGAAGCCAGTTCGCTCCTTGGATTCTGTCACCGAGCAGATACAGAGACGTCTGTTTTGGTGTTGCTACGTGCAAGAGAGGTTTTCGGCATGTAATCTGGGTCGGCCTATCATGATATCCGATTCCGAGATTACAGTCCAGGTGCGAAGGCATACCAGGCTCCCGCTCTTGCTTAGTGCTCTCATACTCATCTACTCTCAGATGCCGGAAGAAATTTGCCTCGACGAAATCAGGCATCTGCCTGCGTCCAGGTCCAGTGTCCGCAGCGAGGTTTCTGTCCTTATTCGACAAGCAGCGTTGAGAAAGATATCTGCCGAAGTCCGATCGACACTATACACACCGAATCATATTGCCATAAACCGGGATATCGCGACTAAGGAAGTTTTGGCAGCTAGTCTCGCCACCGAACTGGAGCAATGGCGAAGCCTACATGAAGCGAAAAGCACCGATACGACGTCGAGCTGTCTATTTGATACGGTGGAATACCTGAACATCAATTTTTACCGAGAGCGACTGTTCATTTACACCCCTCTTGCTTTTCCTTCCGGGCAGCAAAAGATGCAGTTCATTCCTGATATTAAGCATCTTAAATATTGTCTCGACGCGGCAGTGCATATTGTTCACGAGTACCAGATCTTACTTGACAGAAAGATCGATCTACCAATCTGGTAAGTCTTCTTTGCCTGGATCAAATCCCTGCGGAAGAGTCCAAACTGAGAATAATATGCAAGGACTCATGTGCAGGACATCCTCCGGTCGGGATTCACGCTCCTCTACTGCGGCATCTATATCCCACTGTTTCTATCTCAACCTGGACAAGATGAATCCACGGAACCGAATCCCGAACCCGCTACCATCATTCAAGGTATGGATGACTGCAAGATAATGTTGCAAAACCTTTCAAGAAAATGGCTAGCAGTAACTCCTCACCTGCTGGCTTTTGACCGTCTGTCAGACGAGGTCAAACGGCTAAGTGGAGTGGCTAGGCCACAAGTCCCGCCTGCTACCGGGGATGATATGCCGGTGATAGGTTCATATTTGCAGCCAGATGTTGTGCCCATGGATGGCCAACTCACGTTCTGGAACGTTCCTTTGGATGTGTCGGGGTGGGATATTGAGCTAGATGGTGATATCGATATGTGTGCAGTCTTCGGCAACGACTTTGATGCATTCCACGATAATAATCATGGACGTACTGACGAGTAGGGGTGATGGCTCGCAGTCAAGATGCACTAGCAAACTTTTATGTAGTAGTGTTCATAGTGAGAAATCTTTATTGATATATGATCACCTACTGCTTTTTGTCACCGGTTCGACGTCCTCATTTCCTCACAGTAATCATAAAAAGCCGCGGGTATCTCAAAAGAACTCTTCCATCAACAGAGGCCGGATAAACTTCCTTTAACTTAGCAAGATAGCTCTCCGCAAAGGCCTGTCTATCTTCTGGACTGAGAGGATTGAGAAACGGGCGGAGGCCGGTTCCTTTGACCCACTCTACGAGACTCTGATGGTCATCGAGGGGATGCTGATAGAGAGTATGCCAGATATCAACAGATGAACAGAGAGGGCTTAGTTCATCGTAGAAATGTTGAGGTGTGGCGAACTGGTCGAGGGCTGGACGGAGCGGTCGCAAGATGCTGGCCCAGGGACCCTCGTTCGCAACAGCGCGCATTGCGATGTGGGATGGCTCGAGATAGTTGTCTGGAACCTGGATTGCCAGCACTCCTCCTGGGCGGAGCCACTGTATCATTCTCTTCATCGTGGGAACCCGCTCATCGGCTTTGAGCCATTGGAAGACGGCATTAGAGAAGACCAAGTCCAGCGGCTTCTCTGGCGTATGCGTCTTAAGATCGGCGACCGAAAACTGGATCCGAGGCAGGGCCTTGCGGGCTTCGGTAATCATACCAGGAGAAGAGTCGATACCTTCGATCACAGCGCCGGGGTAGCGGTCTACCAGAACTTGAGTCGAGTTGCCTGGCCCGCAGCCCACATCGAGGATATGAGTGGGAGACTCGAGGGGTACTTGAGCAAGGAGATCACGAGAGGGTCGAGTGCGTTGTTTGGCGAACTTGAGATATTGGGATGCAGACCAGTCTTGGGTCTTGGCCTGGGTTTGTGCCATCATAGCGCGTGTCGAGGTGTGAAAGTTGGATTGGATCGTGGTCGTTGGAGTGCCGACATGTCGAAATGCACCCAGCATCGCAGAACGAAGCCCCAGAGTCGCCATAGTAGCCTATAAAGTAGAAGTCGGAGGAGTTACGTATTTTGCACACACTTCAATCTTCAATTTAGCACCCCTTGATATGGAATTTTGGCTCAATGCGATCCCTCAAACCGGCGGAGTGGGGCCGGACAACGACTTCGGAGGTGGGACCGTCGCCGCGGCTATCACGGCTGCACCGGAAATGGTGTTTCCAAAGACCGGGGGTCAGCTTACTCCTATCAGATCGGTGGTATTTGTCAACCCGAGGAGATGTTCCCTTTTAACTGGTCTCTTATAATCAGCAGGTGCTGCCATGAAATAAGCGTGGCGTCGGCATGTTGATTAATCAAGAACAAACAGCCAGTGACAGAAACATGCTTATTATGTCCAAAGTTGGGGATGAGGTGAGATTTGTGGGATGCATAAATAGGGCAAAGAATGAGACTTCAAATCCATAGACATTGTGATCTTCCTGATTCCGTATCAAACTGTTCTACCGCGGCTCTCTCTCTCTTACGATGGCTCTTAGCACTCTTGCTCAGAATTTGATCGATACCCTTCAAGATATCTTTGGTAAATTCGCCGCAGTACGCTCCTGTAAGTGTTATCTATTCCATCCGCTTCGCGTGTCTAATGGTGTCCCCCTAGCGCATGCCAAGGGAGTGTTCGTCACCGGATCCTTCACCCCAACCGAAGCGGCCAAAGAACTCTCCACGGCACCGCATTTTCGACATCCAACTTTCGTCATCGCTCGGCTGTCTCTGTTCACCGGTATCCCCGACCTACCAAGTACTGATGAGAAAGCAAACCCACACGGTCTCGCCGTCCGCTTCGTCCTCGACCCGGCCTCACGACTCGGTACCGACATCATATGCCATGCCTCCAAACTCTTCCCTGGTTCAAATGGGGAGGAGGTGTTGGCCTTTTTCCGGAGCCTCAGGGATGGTACTGTGACTGAATATGCGAGCTCGCATCCAGCTGCTGCTGCTTTTGCTCAAGAGCATCGACCGATACCAAAGAGCTTTGCTCACAACACATTCCACTCGATCAATGCCTTCAAGATGATCAACTCTGAGGGAAAGTCGACCTTCATTCGATATCGTTGGGTGCCTCTGGCAGGTGAGCAAAGCCTCACTGAGGAGGAGCTCAAGGGCAAGTCGTCAAACTTCCTATTCGAAGAGTTGCCAGGAGTCTTGTCTGAAGGTCCAATCGCTTTCACACTAGTTGCCCAGGTTGCTGAGGAGGGTGACATTACCGATGATTGCACCAAGGTCTGGCCTGAAGATCGATCCTTGATTGAGTTGGGAACTCTGAAGATTACAAGGGTGATGGAGGCGAACGAGGCTAAGACCTGTGAAAAGGCAGTTTCTTTCAGCCCCATCCCGGGCGTGGAAGGCATTGAGGCGTCGGCAGATCCAATTCTCGCTGCCCGTTCTGCAGTTTATTCGAGAAGCTCAAAGTCTCGCCATGAGGCGGAACATTAGGTAGTGCCGTCGGAAGAGCATCTGGCCCCCGCGGGATGAGGTAGAGAATATGACATGTCTTTGTATGTTTAAGTCTAAGTACTCGTCTGCCTTGTCATAAAGCTTGAAACCGTCTCGCTCGACATTGACACCTGTTGCGTCCTCAAAATTCCTCCAATACGATTCAGTTCTACCTCACTCCCAGTTAAATGCTCCCCAGATGCCATTGCCGTAACAGTGCTCTGATGAGCCCTGTGTCCAGTTTCCCAGAACGCTTCCATGTCCCTCGTGCGAGTTGAGGGTTTGCTCGGCTGACTCATAGATGAGATGTTGTATCCTGACGGGAGATGGCTACCTTGATCCGTAGAACCCATGCCGGATAGCTTTCGAAGTAGAGGCCGAAGCGCAGAAAGGGCTACGACAATGACGGAGATGCAAATTTCGGCCGTAGCCCAGATATCTAGTCGGGTTAGCCAGATCACAACAGAGTTGTTTAATTCGAGGATGACTTACAGATAGAAATGTCGTTGCTCACATGGAGCATAGTAACGAACCTTCCAATACTAACTCCAATGGTAATTGTTCCTAGAGCAAAGATGACACCAAGAGCGACTTTTTCACGGCGGGATCTTAGACTAAGATCAAAGATCAACGGAAACGGGAATGCCACGTCTAAAAGCAAGGGAAGAAACCATTAGTTAGTCCGGCTTATACACGGACCCTATGTTCTGAGGAGTAAAACTGACTTAGCACTTCTGTGATGAAGTTGAGAGACCAATTTAGCCGCATGAGGTCCATGGATGAGAAAACGGTGCAACTCTCGTCACTAGTTCTCCTCCTATGCGTCGTTGATTAGTTGAAGTCTTTCCGGTATTGGGTTACTCACCAGTTGACGGATGGATCTGGCCCACACCAGAACGTGTCTCCGAAGAATGTGACAAGAGCGAATGCCCCAGTTATAACAGTCAAGACGTGGAGTGCCATTCTCATCTGTGGGTGCGTCGGGGGAACGAGGTTATAGTAGAAGGCGATGATGCTGAACTTAGGAAAATAGATGCCAGTGTCGAAGAAGTAGTTGGTCGCAAATCTGATCTGTATGGCCAATCAGCTTGGCTGTGTGATGTGTTCCTCATCCGAACGTACCTTGTCGAGGGACACACTCGTTATCGTAAAGTCATCCATGGCGTTCATGCTATATGTCAAGGTGTCGCATATTAGCAAGCCCTGGCAAGACATCAGGCCTGCGATTAGCCAGTAGTCGGCTGAATAGAGCCGGAGCCCGCGCATATAAAGCCGGACATAGAGGCGACAAGCAACAAACACGTAGGCAAGGACCATAAAGGTCCACTCGATGCCCTGTGGTGGCACGGTCAGTCAGATCTGTGCTCATGGCCATGTCATCGCAATGACTAGGGGAGTTGGTAGCATGAAGTACTCACTATTACGGTCTCACTTGACACCATCTCGTCCCGCGAGCCGTCGCTGAGCTGATGGATCACTCAATGGTGATGGTGGCAGGACAGACCATCTCAAAGATCCGTTGCTGGGGAGAGAGATGAAGAGATATTTCCGGTCACCGTCGAGGGGCGACGGGATGGGGGGAGATGGGCAGTGAAATTCTAGTCCAGGCCTGTCTAGGTCGGATAAGGCGCAAGCCACCCCCTTCATGGTGCCTGGTCGAAACTTTATTCTCAGCCATGTGCAGATTAGCAGCAGCGTGACACCAATTATTGGCCTGGGGAGGTTTGTTTTTCGACATGGCGTATTAATCAAGCGCCTGGGAGGACTTATGGCCGAAACATACCCCTATTACAGCTGCTGCATTGAGACAGGCTGGGAATCATTACGGTAGATCTCAACAAGCCGCAAACAGACGATCCGTGTTATATCAATACCAAGGATAGAGTCCTTCAGTTCGTGGCAATAGTCCCTTGATCCGTCAACATTCCGCAATGAATATTTACACCAGTCCAAGCCCGGGGATGACCTTAGGGTGGCTCCAACCTTATCAGTCCGGTAGGTTTCCTCCGCAAAGCCACAACCCAATGCCGCCCGCACTACTCCGCTGGTTTCACACCATGATAGATCGATATGTGAACGCGGGTGAAAAATTACAAGACCGTTCGCTCTATAGAAATTGTGTGTGAGGACTGGCCCTATTTTCTTTCACCCGCCTGTCATGGTAGAGTGCGACCCGTCTGTCCCTTGCATTCTTGGAATGATGGGGCGTTGTCTAGAGCGCAAACGGCTGTAGGAATGTGTCATAGCCAGGTCCCAGTATCTTGGACTCGGTACAAGCCGAGATCTTTTTTGCCACATGGCGTTTGTTGATAAAGGCCCGGAAGGCCACGAGGCAAAGACACGCAAGGCCTAGACGGTAGCTTTCAAGACAGTGGTCCATTCTTGTCTAAATAGTGTGGTTGATGAGTTTATGCGCATCGACACGTTGCTTTACACATGTGGCCAACGCTGTAGGTGCAGCACTAGATATTGCCTCGGGCGCCTCCCACGTGGAAGCAACATTGGGTTTGATGTATGGAGATAATTCACCCCATGGGCCTGAAGCCCGAACGGTGAATGCTGATGGCTTTTCTCTACGCCTACCCTGGACCTGTAGACCATGTTAATAGGACCGCGTAAGAGAATCAATCACGGGAGAATATAACATTGAGTATTACAGAAAGCTTCTTTATCTATCTCAGCTCTATTGAGGGTGGTGCAGGTTATTGTTGTCCCATTCATTGACTGCTCTTGACCTCACTCAGTGAAGCCCTCAAACACCAACTTCTCGCGTGACACACGGCCTTCCCGATTCGCTTTCATCGCTCCCTCAACAGTAGAAGGACTCAGCTGTCCAAGAATACGGATCGGAATTGGCTTCAAGGAACCGTTACCAAGCAAGCTTTCCAATTGGCCGTGTAGTTCCGAACTGAGTTTGTGGTCTTCCATTTTAACCTACGACCTGGTTAGATATCTGGGTAACCCACAGGGTTAGGGGTTCTTACTGGCCAATGGGCTTTGCCGCGATAACTATGTTCGGTCGGGAATGCCGTGAAGACAAAAACATCCGTGACTTTGACGGTGGAGGGAACATTTTCCGTGTTGGCTTTGCCGGGTCGAACGGTGCATAACACACCACCTGGTCCACTGATAGCCTCAGCAGCAGTCGCAGACGAGGTAGCATTGCCAATAGTGTCAAAGACGTGCTGGAGATCCGGCACTGTGGCCTTGATCTTTGAGGCAACTTCAGGGTCGTTGTAATCGAAAACGTGGGTTGCTCCGGAATTTTTGGCCAGTTCAAACTTCTGGGGGCTACACGTTGTGACAACTTCAATACCATAGAGCTTCGCCATCTGAATGGCGAAGATACCCACAGCAGCTTTTACCACCATTAGCGAGTCTCTTAATGCCTTCAACGGTTCCAGGACTTACAACTTCCACCCCAAATCAGCAAGGTTGTCTTCTTGGCCGAGCCGTCTCGACTGAGGGCAAGGCATTCCCCGGAGAAGAGAGCGAGCCATGCCGTGTTGGCTGCCAAGGGGACTGAAGATGCTTGAGGGGCACTGATGTTATCCGGGATCTTGAAGGACAGACGTTCGTCCGCGATAGTGTATGCTCTGTAACTCGACAATCAGTAGGGTCAAAGGATATGGCTGAGTTGGAGACTCACGAATAGGCGCCCAATCCCTTGATCTCGCCTAAGGTAAGTAAGTGTATTTGTCAACTTTTGTAATTCAGAAGCTTAGGTATGGCAACATACCACCCCAGACGAAGCCCGCGATCTGATCGCCAGTCTGAAGGTCGGTCACGTTCTGGTGGGTTTCGACTACTGTGCCGGCAAAATCACAGCCTAGGACCGCCCCATCTCCAAAAGCATTGACATCGATGGCGAGCCCTTGGCGGTTAGCTCTCAGGTAGAATCATGGGAGTCAGAGGGCATACGATCGGTGGGGTTGAATGCGGCATATTCGACCTTGACGTAGACTTGATGTTCTTTCAGAGGTGGCAATTCAACGTCGCCTAGAATAAGAGACTGGTTCTGTTGGATGATGGCGGTGGACTTCATGGTGGGCAATAGCACACAGGGATGCGAGAGGTGGAGGAGAGAAGAAACTGGGGATGGAGTTGGATTTATAATAGGTAGCATGCAGGGCCCACTTGATCCATGTCAATACTTCCATAAATCCCCCATGATCTTCTCATCCACGCATGTCCGCCTATAAACACACTTGAACTATGGTCTATGTGAGAATTTTTGGTTGCATTTTGTAAAGAATTCTGGACTTACGGGAATCATTTGCACTTTGTCTAGATCCCAGACACCACTTCGGGCATAAATATCGGACTTGAGGACTTCCATGACGTCGGCTTCAGTTTTCGCACGGGCAATGATGGCGCTTCCTCCAACCTCATCTCCTTTCAGTGTACCACCTCCCATTTGATATAGTCCCGAGTCGATATGTTTGACCATTTCTTTGATATGTGTTCTACAAACCCATTACCAGCCTGAAGCTGCCGGGTACGGGGAGTGAACTTACTCTCGTACCCTCATCCTTGTCTCCAATGATCCTTCGATATCGGGAATCAGCACGATCCATTCCTTGAGGGGGTCTGATTCCATCTTGGTTTGTATGGCGCGGCGATCTGACAAATCAATCCTCAATGAATTGACTTGCTCTTCGCACCCTACGCCCTAGGGCACTGCTTTATCGTGCCCCTCAGCCCCTCACCTCTTTCAACACGCCTTGAAACACGCCTGGATTTGCGCCTTTCACTGCGCCTTATTAAGACCAAAATCTAAGGCAGTTCATGCGCCTTAAAATGCGCCCTCCCTGTTGCCCCACTCTATTTACGTCTCTTTTTACAACCTTGAACCTCAAAACGAAGCGAGATCGGAAATGGACTCGGTTTAATGCGCCTAGGCCTTCGGTTTAATGCGGGTTACGTTTCGGCTTTGGAGACGTTGAAACCTAGCACGTAGGATGTAGGCGTCGATGCCGTTGACGACGCCCAAGCTAGATAGCACCTTCACAACGTCTCACTGATGCGTTGTCATTAGAATCGCAATTATTTAGTATAGTTCATACTCTCTCTCTTTATTAATCTACCTGGCCTTATGGTTAAGCTGGTGCTTAAGATCTTGTGCGACCTGCTCAATCAGTGATTCCTTAACCACCCCCCGCTCCCAAGTAATGCTGATAGTTAGAGAGCCACCACGTACGCTTGCGCAGTTGAAGCTCATAGCTGGGCCAGCTACCATTCCACACTGCGTGAAAACTAACTTGTCCAACTTGAGATGGTTGCTAGGCTGAATTGGGATGCTGCTTGCTGAGCCTAGATTCGACAGTTCGTATGTGTCGAGCCGCTCTGTGCCTGCCTGGCTTTGACAGAGCGAGAGAAAATCTTTGACGCCGCTCAGGTGTGTGAACATACTTCCATGGGGAAATTGCTTGACCTTGGTTGTAATGTCGTTGCTGAAGTGCTGTGCTAATTGAATGACGTGTTGCTCCTCCACTGTAGACCCGGATGCGTTGCCCACGATCTTGCTCAACTCTGTACCAGGGACATACGTTGTCAAGAAAGATATGTGATTCACAATCTCTCTCGCAGAGGTATTTGCCAGCTTTCGCACTGAAAATGGTGTCACCGCTCGAATGCCCGGGACGCCCCTGACACGACGACATAAGGAAGTGCAAATCAACGCGTGCAGAAGACCAGTGAGAGTAATGTTGGACAACTTGCATCTCTTGAGCACATCTGAAAGACTCTCTGCCGAGATAGAAAGAATCCGAACCATCGACTTGAAGTTGATCAATGGCGCAGGCGATATCGGATTCCCTGCCCAGACTTCCCCCTTGCAAATGCTAGGGCTGCTGCAAATGGTACAGGCGCATGGGAGGCAGTTCACTCGCTCTTCAACCGCGGGCGGAGAGTCCTTTGGTGTAAAGACCATGGGCCAAGTAGGCGGATAAGACAGTTCCGATATGTTTTGAAAGGCTTCCATCAGGGACGCATGAAAAGCTATCCCACTTAAGCCATCGGCAATGGCGTGGTGTGCGAAAAAGGCAATATCAAGCCTTGCGAGGCCAGAGTTCTCTGGGTCCTCACGTCGGGGATTGTGAATGTGCTCGATAACAACAACCTTCCAGGCTGGTTTGTTGTTCAACCAGAGGTTGGCATGTCGTTCGCCGAGTACCCGATTTAGCACGACATCAGCCGTGTTTTGATTCATCTCAGTGGGGGCTGAGACATGTCGAGCATCAATAATCTCTAGGATATCTCTTCTGTTGATGTAGTCCAGCTGCCTGAATAGAGGGATCCCAGCATTCATCTCGTCAGAGACGCCATAACATAAGCCAGGGTGCTGTCGAATGGTTCTCTGGATGCACCGTTCGAGGGCAAACTGAAGGCGATTTCTTGTGGGGGCAGATAGACCAACTTTATCTGGTCCCAAGACCGAGTAGGATGCCACGACGCAAGCTGAACGGTACTGGCCTAAAGTGTGTCGTGCAGAGTAGTACCGTCCCAAAACGCCTGGAGAATTGGGTCAGTAAGTCTTTTAGAGGTGTTGTAGATACGAAAACTAACCCAGGGAGGCCGAGTCATGGTTGGACGCCATTATCCTGAACTTGTCTGCGTCTTTCGTGGTGGGCTTGATGACAGTCAAGTGTGATCAGCAGAGGGGATGTGGATGCTTATTTATATCCCCATCCGTCCTACCTCGGCTCCTTTTACGAGAAGCTTATTCAGCCAAGTTGGCTGAGTTTTTCTACTACTACTACTACCGCATGCTGTGTCCGAGTTCTCGACGTGACGGCTCACGTCGTCAACTTTTCGATCTAACCTCTCTCTGCCGTACTCCCTCTTCTCTTTTCCATGAAGGAACTTCCGAGTTTCACATACACAGAAATTGATACAAGGCTAATTCCACTACAATGGCCAATCTTGTTTTTATATCGAAGTTTCTTTTCCGGAACTTGGGTAAATAACGAGATCTGTGTCACAATATTTACATACTTCGCACGCCTTATCTTAAACGACCACGCCCCATTTGTGCTCTTCAACCCCAAACATAATGTCTTTCAACCAACCCTTGATTCGCGGCCCAAATTTGGCAGCGTTATCCTGCTTCTGTGCCAAGTCAAGATTATGATCACCAACGCGAATGGTCGACACATCCTTGATGAAGAACTGAAGGTGCTAGTTAGTAAACGCTTGCCAGGATCTTTATCCAATTACTCACAGCTGTGCCAGATACAAACGCCTCAACAAGGCGACCTTCTTTCCAGGCTTTTTCGAGATCCGAGATAGTGAACTTTGTCTCCCTTGCCTCTAATTCGTCCGCCAATCGAGTTTCAACCAATTCCAGAACAGATCGTCTCGTGACACCATCAAGAATGACCTTGTCATCCAAAGGCGCAGTGAGAAGCTGAAGCTTCGATACGCCTTCATCTTTGACAATCGCAAAGAAATTACTAGCGCCGGCTTCCGTAACTTCACCATCATCTCCAAATAACCACAGAACCTGATCATAGCCAGATTCCTGTGCCTCGCAATGAGATGCGAAACTCGGGCCGTAGTTGGCGCCGACTTTGGCGTAACCGAAGCCGCCAGGCCAGGCTCTGATGGTATCATTCCTGGACGTGAGCAGACGAAGGTCTGATCTAGGCGCAACACCGGGTGGAGTTTCGGTGGAAAAGTCAGGCCAGCAGACCATGACGATGAAGAGGACAGCTTCTCTGGGGATCTGAACGCCTAACTGACGCCCGGTTCCTATCAATGCAGGTCGGACGTAGCGGAAGCTTCCGGGTTCCGCAAGCCACCCTACCCCAGTGTCAGTAAGCATGTTCTTGACGTATACGCTAGATGGGAGGCCGCATACTCTTTGAATCCGTCCAGACAAGTGCCTTGATTAATTCGACCAGCTCTGCATCATCAAACTCGGGCAGCGACACCCTTTTCGCGCTCATGACCAAGCGCTTCGCGTTGCGATCGGGCCGAAACAATCTGACGCGATTGTCGAACCCTCGATAGGCCTTCATACCTTCAAAACATTGAGTCGCATAGTGAATGCAAGAAGCGAGGGGAGAGATGCTAAAGTCGGCGAAAGGTTTGATCTCAGGCACGTCCCAGCCTTTCTCGGCAGTCCAACGGCATGTTACCATGTGGTCGGTATGGACATTTTGTGCCCATAGTTCAGGAGATCCAGGCTCAGGAACTGGGTGAAGGACTGTGGATTGTGTGAACTTGAGCTTAGATGCATCGAGCCGTTGTTTCGAGACTGATGCACCATTGGGCTGGGGTGGATTAGGAGACATGACGGCTATGTAGATTCCTAAAGAATACAACCAGAGACAAAAGGTTTGAGAGAAGGCTTGATTTTTGACAAGTCAGGGAATCTTGTCAAGACTACCCTTTCTTCACCCCCCTCCCTCAAGGCGCCCTATCATATCTTGACTCCAAGTACGGAGTTGATAGGAGTTGCATACAAAAGCGGGGCTTCCTCAAGGGCGTAAAGTTTTACGCCCTGTGCTAAAATCCGGCGACTCCGATAACGCTGAATCAACAGTGTCGCTCATTTGACGAAGTGCTTGGTCGTTCCTACATTGTCACGGCAGAAATGGACTCTCGGAAATCCCTGTCTGAAAACACACCGGTTCATACAGGTCAAGTGTCTGCTGACGAAGACTGGATGTCATGGCTCCCAGAGCATGACGCGGGGTATTTCGGGACTGTGGCTGGCCTCGATGAAGCGCATGATAACGTAGCCGACACTGGGAACGCAGCTATCAATGGCGATGTTAGCACTCAATCTCACAGTAGCACGGCCATTGGCACGGTTGACGACATATTCAACTTGCATCCCGACCCCCTACCGCTAGCAACCGACACATGGCAAAGGTACGAGCCCATGTACTTGGGTTGTGATCAATCACTAACCACCCATGATCCAGGGCATTCCAAGCTAATACTCCGGGTTCTACAAGTCTATCATCTCCCTCTGACCATACAAATCCCCATCCTCTACCATTTCAACTTGAACCCCCTACAAACTTACCTTTTGTCGAGGATGTGCCCAGCACCTCGCAGACACCCTTCAGTGCAGAAGCCGGAGCCCGCTCCGACTCTTCAGTAGGATCTTGGGACTCCTTTACGTCATCGCCCTCAGCCTCAAGACTAAGGCGTAGGAGAAGGCAACCTGCACGGTCAAAGAAAGGTCGAGAAGTAGAAACGGAGATCAGAAGATACCAATGCACGTTTTGTACAGATGCCTTCAAGACGAAACATGACTGGCAGCGACACGAAACGACTATGCATTTAAGCCTTGAACAGTGGCAGTGAGTTAGCTAGACTACTTGCTCAACATTTTCAGCTAGCTGACGTCTTCAGATGTTCCAAGTTTGGCCCGGTAATGCAGGATCCTGATGGACGTATATACTGCGTCTTTTGCCGCCAACCCGACCCCTTGCCCGAGCATCACCAGATTCATAACTATACCGCCTGCGTGTCGCAACCAGAGGAAGCCCGCCAGTTTCACCGCAAAGATCATCTACGACAACATCTTCGTCTCTTCCACCGAGGGTGCAACTTCAATGACTCGATGAAAAATTGGCTTTCGTCCATTGATGACGTCAAGTCTCGCTGCGGATTCTGCGATGCTCGTATGGATACTTGGACTGAGAGGCAGAAACACCTGGCAGTGCATTTTCGGTCTGGCACGGACATGAACGAGTGGAAGGGCGACAGGGGCTTTGAGCAAAAGATTGATGACCTCGTGGAAAATGATATGCCGGTCTTTCTTATCGGCACACAACGACACACGATGGAACCCTTCTCGGCCTCAAGAGCAGACCACCGCCTGGATATGTCAGAACAGAATGTTTTCGAACCTCTAAGTACCGATGAACTCAGTCCTGGAGTGCCTGGCTCTACATCACCAAACAAGGATGAAACCTCGGCGCATTCTTACCGAAAGATAGAGCGGCTTCTGTTGAAGTTTGTATCCGACCAGATTGCAGAAGGACGCGTGCCTTCAGATCGACAGTTACAAAGAAAAATGAGCGAGATGATGTATGGGCCAGATAACGCGTGGGATCAAACATGGGCAGATAATCCGCAGTGGTTAGACATGTTCAGAAGGAAGGCTGGGTTGATTAGTCTGCCACTGAGTGGTGGCAAGAATGCATTTGTCGGGTTTGACGAGGTTTGAGGCAAGAATCTCTTATATAGCTTATTACGGTTTAATAAAATAATTTCATGGGTATTTAGGACGTCAGAGGTGTTTCACTCTCATCAATAGTAGGAAGCCAGTCTACCCAGTACGCTGCGAGAAGCCCAGAGATGCCATTCACCAACCGCTTCCCCACATCTCCCAAACACCAAAATCCCCGAAAACGATGCATCAACACAGCATAGTGTGCTAAGATAACAAGAGCTTCGGGCGTCTGCTTCTCCAACAAGCTAAGAAACCGTAGCGGGATGAGATTTGACCAACCAAGCAACGCATGGACGCCCCAGCCGTTTTGAATCCATCCATGTATGAGGTCGAGAGACTCTCTTGCGCCTTCGCAAGCTTGGAGAGACTCTTCGTTCAGGTCAGATGCTTCAAGCATTGTTGCCAGAAGTGTACAAGACTCTAATGGAGTATGTGGTTCCTTCTTGCTTTCTTCCATGAGCCATCCCATCACGGAGGAGCCCGTAAGGGTTGACTGTGCTCGGTCACTGAGCACTCGAGCTCCGCGGTGAAGTCGAAAATATTCCAGCACATGCCGGAGTGTCACAGGGAATTCCTGTTCTGGGACACCACTGATCATCTCGGCAAAATAATGAAGTGCCAACAGCGAGGCGAAAAAGAACTGCGATGTCGCGTTTGATTGGGAGGTATCGTTGAGTTCTTTGTTGAAGCCGCGTAGCGCTCGGTGTCGGAGATTACTGGCGGTATTCGTGTAATGGGCTGATGATTCTTGATTGACAGTACTGAGGTGCATTGCGGATAGAGCGAGTAGTTGGTTCATAAGGTATGGTGTTTTTAGAGCGGCGTTGACGTAGCCATTGGCGAGGGGCTTGAGTAAGTCCGGCACCATCATCCAACTCTTCATGTGCTCTTGAATATTGTATAAAAGTTGTAAATGCTCAAAGGTAAAAAGCTCATCGGATTCGATGTCGTGAAGATTCGGTGACGCCGGAGGTTGCGAGTCTCTCGAAGTTGACGCAGTCTGAAGCCAAGCCGAAGTAGTAAGCTCCTTCTCGTACGGTGATGTCCCCATCTTGACCTTTTTCAGCGGAGCATAGTAACAGTCTCTTTCGGATATTTCGCAATTGCTGCAGACGGGACGTCGTTCGTCACATTTGATGTGGCGTTTCTTGCAGACTGCACAGCCATTGCGAGACTTGCGATGGCCTTGGCGTGGTTTTCGAATGCGGCTTGAGTCCATAATAACGGGGGCTGAATACGAGTAAACGAAAAGAAGTAGTAAGATAGAAAGCAATGCGAGGAAAAAAAGAGATGCAGGAAGTGGGAGGGAATGCGAGGGAAGACGAGAGGATGATGAACTGCATTGTCTCCTGTACCGAGTCATGGACGCTTTGCCAAGTTGGGTTCTGAATACGAGCACTAAACCTAATTTGGAATGAATCCGCGGAAGTTTTCACTTTGGTAAAAAAACACGAAGACCCCCTGTTGTCTCAGCACGAGCATAATTGGATCCCCCGTAGCCGATCCATTTCTTACGAGCCCAACAAGCAAGCTAAAGGAGGTTCTGACAGGCAGGGGAAAAATGAAGGGGGATTCTTTGAGAACGGAGCTAATAAGCATCTTCAATGTGATTCATAATTATCTTAGACAGTCCTTGGCCTCACATGAGAGGAACGTTGTTTCGTTGGTGTGGAGTCCATTTATCGGTTATGCCATGACCAACATTCTACAAAAATCTATGAGAAGGCATCAGAAGTACAAAAACGAGAAACACAGGGATAACAAAGAGCCAATTTTAGGTTTTAGTATTAAGCATCATCAGAGTGATTACCATTGGGATAAACTGCCCTTTTCTCCTTAAATCCACGAGGATGATGGCAACGAGCTCAAGATGGTCATGTTTTGTTCCCTTACCCTACACACCTAAATGCCCCCACTCGAGATGTTTTGGGGGTTTCGCATTGACATGAGTAGCAATCCCTTCAGAAAGCCTATCTAGTTACGAAAAGCGAGTATGGAAAGCAAGGGCTCTCCAAAAAAAACCGCGGATGGAGCTCGGATCCAACATGAATCAAAGTGGCAGTGCTTCGGAAACGCCGTCAAGGTAACTATCCCTGAGTCGTTTCAAATGCGGTAATCTTCTAGATCAACACTCTCCACATTTAGTCAAGAGTTCCGCGTGTTGATGACCTTTCAGGCAAGTCTGGTTCGTGTTGGCCAGCTGGACACTGATTTGCTATTCTTGGAGCCGCATTACATCTCGTCAAGATTTGTAGATTGGCAATACTTATACACCGTAACGCGCTTCAAAGATCTTGTCCTACCAGTCACTCTTTATCATTTCCCACTCCTAAATCTCTATATCTTTGTTTCCTTCCACCCGGCACTCACATTTGTTTCCTTCCGCTCGACTTCATCTCATTATCCTCCGTGCAGAAAAAGACGACGAAAAAAAAATCGACCCAGAAACCGAAAACAACTTGCACTTCATCGCCAACATGTCTCATTTTGGCGCCCTCACCCCCAGAGGAGAACTTCTCCCATACAAAGACAACTTTTACCTATGGAGTTACGTCCCGTCCATGGCGGCCGCCGTCATCTTCACCATCGTCTTCTTCGTGTTATCAGCAGCACATACGTGGAAGATGACGCGCTGTCGCCTCTGGTTTTGCCTTCCGTTCACGATCGGCGGATATAGTAAGTTTTCAAGCCCGTCGACGTTCTGAGAACATCGTGATCGATGATGCTAACCCAAATCCAATAGTGGAAGTTGTAGGCTTCATCGGACGAATCGCCGCGAACAATGCAACCGACCAGCTCATGCCGTATATCCTTCAATCCCTCTTCCTGCTTATCCCACCCTCGCTGTTCGCCGCCTCGATCTACATGACACTCGGTCGAATCATGAGGGGCCTGGGACCCAAGGGCGAAATGTGCTCTATCATTAAGGTCAAATGGCTCACGACAACCTTTGTGGTTGGTGACGTTTTCTCCTTCTTGATTCAGAGCACTGGAGCTGGCATGATGGCCTCAGGCGGTGACCCAAAGTTGGGCGAGAATATCGTCGTTGGTGGTTTGTTTATCCAGATCCTCTTCTTTGGCCTTTTCGTTGCTGCTTCGGTCGTCTTTCATCTTCGCTACAGACGTAACAGCGTGAACTGGCCCGGTGCCCAACCTGCAGGCAACTTTGACTGGGAGAAGATGATGCTGATGTTGTATTCGACTTCGGCTCTCATTCTCATCCGTTGCATCTTTCGTATCATTGAATACGTCATGGGAGCTGACGCCTACCCCCTTAAGAATGAGTGGACGCTGTATGTGTTTGATGCGGTTCTGATGGCTATCACCATGGCCATCTTTTATGTCTGGTATCCTTCTCAAATTCAGCAGTTTCGCCCACTCAGCCAAGCAGAGGCTGTTGGTCTCGCGTATGGAGGTGGCTCGATGGAGGATCGTCAGGCGAAGTGATGAGTTCGCTGCTGTTCGGGGAGGCTTCTCATTGGAGGTCGGGTCCGTATGCAAAAGTATAGGAACTGGGTGAAACATTGAGACGATATGGATTAGGCAGGATACCTGGTTTTTGAAGATTGCAATAAGAATTTTGGGTTTAATGGATGTTTACTTTTTTTTTCATCTTTTTTTTTTTCATATAGAATAATAAATACACTAGGCCTTTTAGCTAAATCACCTCACCCTATCGCGACATTTCTAATTCTCATGGTTTGCACTCCACTCGTGATATCTCCTGGGCCGTGTCCCCCGGTCTCATTGCCGCCACTTTATTTGAATGTGCATATGCGTAAAATAATTTTCCTGTATAAAGAAACGACTAAGTGATCTCTGCCACTTTTACATCAACTACAGTAGATAATTGAAAGCTGGCAAGGGAGCACGAGGAAAAGGTCGGCTTAACTGCCAGGTATGGGATGGAAGTTGAGAAAGATTGCACCAACTCATCACGACATACCGGCCTGCTATTTCCAATCTGCTTTCGATGGTCAGAAGGAGTGGCTTAAAATGCACTGCGAAAGAATAAGGACGATCTATGAGTTTACAACAATATCTTCTATGACAAGAATAATTGAATCACTATGAAGAGTATGCCTTGATGAAAGGCTGTAATAAGAACGTAAAGCTACTATGGTTACAAGGAAGAAACACCTTTAAAATATGTTACTCCTTGACTACACCTAAGGGCTTGGGGTGTAGTCGTTGACAATGCCAAAGATAAACTCTTCGTAGTGAGCCTTGCCCTTGAAGGTCTGCTTCCCCTTGATGCCACCCTTGATGATGCCGTTGGCTCGCTGGTACGCACCAGACTCGTCGCGAACAATGATTTCGGTCGTCACATCGACAACTAGCTCCTGGCCATCAGGCAGCGTGTAAAGAATGCTCAGGCCGTCGGTTTCGAGTAGACCAGTGGTAGGGGGCCAGGCCGCCTTACCGCCTTTTTGACGAACTTGCATGCTCTTGGGGTCGCAGCTGACCATAAGAACTTTGCCATCCTTGACGACGAAAGATCGGCGCGTCTCCTTTCCTTCGTAGTCAAGGAGATTGTACCAGACCACCGAGTAAGGGCCGAATCGGCCATGTCCCCAGTCCCAGTATCTGGGTCCATCGATGATGGACTGGTTGCCCCAGTTCTTATCGTGGTAACCAACACCATCCTTGAATCGTATCGCTGTGTCCTTAACTTGCAAGTCAACCACCGTCTCGGCGTCGGGGACAGCATTAGCCCAGTATAGCCCGGGCAACAAATTCTGGGTTACTCCGACGGCGCCATTCAGATCGCAGGGGTAGTGGGCGGGTGCAGTCTACAGTTAGACTCGTATTAGCGGCGGATGCAAATAAGCCGAGTGTGAGAAGTAACGTTGTGACTTACGGATTTGAACTTGATCTTTCCAGAGATGCCCATGTCTGGAGAATCAAGTTTGATGGAGTACTCAACATTAGGCTTATCCAGAGACGAGCCCTTGAAGCTGCCGATGCCGCTCCACATGCCTTGGATGCCCTGTGGACCGTTGGTGATGGAAACCCCCTCATCGGCCAGCGCCTCGTAGTAAAAGTCGGTGCCATTGGGGAACACTCCAGAGACTTGCACCGACAAGGGGTGAGGGTACTGTTTGAACTCGCCCGAGTTGAAGAAGACGATGTTGAGTGTCTGGTTGGTCGCCTTGGAAAACACGTCAAAGTACCAGAAGTCGGCTGACTTGCGGGCGGCTGGCGTTGACATCTTGAAGCCGTCGAGATTTCCGGGGACCGAGAGGTGTTCGACACTGACGGTACCATTGTAATATTCTGGCTTCAGTTGGAGATTTCTGGTGGACGCCTTTTCCGAGGCGGCGAGGGCTAAGCCACTCATGGTCGCAAAGGCGGCATACTTGACAAACATGACTATGGAGCAACAAATATGGTAGAACAGGAGTTATAATCGGGTGTGAAGATTGGAACTCTGGCTGCGCTCGCCATGCCCTTTATATAGGAAGACATGGTAAAGATTGAGTCAAAGCTTTTCGGATCGGGATATAATTCCACGGATTCGGGTTGCCTTATACGAAACTTCCGAGTATAGCTCCACGCCGTGGCATGAAACCGAGTGGGTGCCTCCATATTGCAAGAACTAGTCCCCCGGACCATGTAGATCCTTATACCATAAAATACAAAGGGGCCATCACGTAAATATTAGGAACTAAGTAGTGACGGCACGTAGATGGCGTTGAAAAATCACATGTCATTTTCATTACCTAGGTACTGTTATTATTATCACCATCCCTGACAAGGAGTCAACACGAAACCGTTAGTCAAAAGAGAAAAGAACACACGTAGTAATACATAACAACATTGAAATCCAATGCCGTAAAACACTGTCATTCAGTTACCTATCCTACTATACGCATACCACCAGATATAAGCCAATGGTGTAAGTCTGCAAACAGGCAGTGAGGGAGCAAGTAGGTGGAGTTTAATCAGGCTGTCGCCCTTTTCAGGCCTCGACCGTACAACCAGTCACCCGAGAAACAATGCCGAGGTAAACAGTGCCGGCGTATTCTCGCCTCTCTCCTCACTTAATTTGCAGTGCAGTTTCTACCCTCAATAACCGGGCGTAGCTGTGCATCCCATAACTCAATAGCTAATCTTATTGGCCCTAGAAGCTGCACCGTTATCTGCTGAGGCCCCCTCTCCCCGCACAAGAAAGCCTATAAGATCGTGTTGGTGCCCAGGTGGTCAAGTGCGGCACTCCATCTCCATCTTTCTGTCAGTATTGTCCCGTCTACGTCAGCTCCCTTGCCTAAGATCTCATCATGTCTTCTAAACGCCCGACTTATCGCCCGGCTCCAAACTGGGATATCCCGCCCAACAGAGACATAGTAGTTCTTGGACGGTTGATCAGCGACCCCGAGAACCCCGAGAGCATGGTATACAACAGCAGTGTCGTTCCCATACCGCTACATGAAATCTGTGAGGGGGAAAAATCCGACTGGAAAACCAATCTTAATCAATTTCGCAAGCATGGAGTGGGATTCTGGGCGACATGCAGACACATCATCTCAGCAGGCCTCAACTCTGACCACGTCCAGTCGACGTTGGAAAGCCACACGTTCGACGTCCTGGAGACCCAGTACTTCGTGGCAAATGACGACCATCGCTTCCAAGCGCTCAATGACGCGGGCGTGCAGAACTACTTCAGGACAACTAACTGGAAGATGCCTGTATATTTGATCACCGGGATCAAGACTGCGAGGGGAGTCCGCGCGAGTACTGAAAACAGCACCGGGTGGTCGGGTCAGGCTAAGCTCAAGTTTGATGCAACCAGCGTAGGTGTGCCCATTGACGTGGGACCGGACGCGAGTTGGGACTCGAACAACAAGAGAGCTATCTCGTACAGCGCGTCGACCGACTTCATCTTTGCTTATCAGGTCGAGGAGATCATGCCAAAGAAGGGAGGTAGGGGATTCAAGGCCAAACGCTATGTGGAGGGTGCCTTGTATGCGCATGAGGAGGGGGGACATGACGAGAACCCGAATTGGGAGGGGGGACATGACGAGTACCAGAATTGGCAAGGGGGACATGACGAGTACCAGAATTGGGAGAGGGGACATGACGGGGTCGACTACTATTGAGACGTCTTTGACATCGAGGCGTACGCCGGTCTAGCGTTCTCGAATACTTAGGAGAAGGTCAATGAGGATGAGGTTGGGGTACCATTTTCTCGAGTTGGTGGACTTGATATTTATTGTTCATCTTCTATTGTTAACTTTCCTATTGTTCAAGCTGCCGCAGTCTGAATCCACGCAGTATAGTTCACAAGAGGCCTGCACCCCTGAGATAAATATACCATCATGATCCTACCCCTTCCGCCACATGTGGGCTACCTCCTTCAAGATCCGGTTATCCTTAAGCCGCTAAACCTCAAGAAAGCCCCAGGGACGTAGGCTCTTTACGCCGCAGACATGCCTTCCCTGCATGTGGAATGTGGCGGCTCAGAACCGTCAGCATGGGCTTCAACTACAATGAAGAGCACATTTTTAGGGTAATCGATTGAAATTGTTCCATTCCTGCTAGTAAAAAAGATTAATTTAGAATATTCGCACCCTCAATTCCGGCCTGTCCCAAGCGATACATGTTCCAGGTAGACAAGCAGCTCCCACTCTCTGATACTCAGCCCCCGAGTCTTCCTTTGGAGCTACTAGCAGCACGTAGTAATCCCGCAAAAGTGCCACACTCGCCTTTCTATCCCTCCCCTTTTCTCTTCCAACAATCACGCATTTGGGCTTGCAGCCAGTGAGAGCCGTATGTCCTTGGTCGTAGATGATTCTCTTCTCAGCCGAGGCTAGGTCCAACACATCCCTTGCGTTGGCTGTTAGGTCGATCCTTTCGTTTGAGTTTCCGGTGTGCCATGTTGCTGAGGTCGATGAGGAATCACTCCATGTCCACGGTGACCGGATCGCATCATTTCCTTCCTCCCAATCGACCTCGCCGAAAGGAACCGTCATGTAGGTTATAGCTCCTTCATACGCCATCCATGACCAAGTTGGGACGACATACTTTTGGCTCGAAGGGAAGTCGATGTTCTTCAGCTTGTCCGTCAATTTGGCGTCACGAATCCACAACAGGCTTCTCCCGAAGAATTTGCCTTGAAAGACGCCGTAGCCTCCATGTGTCTCAAATGCGTTGACGAGTCTCTGTTCTAATCCAGCTATGGCAATGGGCCTATCGTATGCCTTGGTGAAGTCAAGTCTTGAGTATCGCTCGTAAAGTCCCTCGTAAAAGAGAATTCTTGTTCCTTTGCTGGATTTGATGGCGACATCAGGGAAATTGGCATCCCCCAGAAATGCGGCTTGGTTGCTGCTAGAGTTAGTTGCAGGATCAGTTTGGACTGGTGTTGTACTTGCTTCGTCATGCGGGTCAAAGTCTCACACCGGACTCCTTGTCCGCACTCCCAATAGGCTTGGTTTTGAGTAAAGTAGATGGTTCGCCGAGCCAGGGCGCGCTCCTGTAGGACCCATCCCCTCTTGTTGAGATCCCCCTCAATCACATGATGTTGGAAGTCGTCGATGGCTTCACAGATGTATGTTGGGCTGTCTGTATACTCATCAAATGCGATGAATGTCCGTGCTTCTCGCGGTTTAAGAAAGCCACTCGAGGTTCCCGAAGCGCGGCTGGCGGCTATCACGCAGTAAGCTGAGCTGAAGATGGTCTCCATGTTCTTAGCCTCGGTGTGGAAGTCACCTCCGTCGCCTTGTACGATGCAAAGTGAGTCGATCCATAGGTACCGAATATTGAGCGAGCGAGTAACTTGCACAGCATGTTTGAAAGTGAGCGGGAGTTGATCGAACGCGATGCCGCTGATGAGCCGTTGATAGAAGTTCTCAGGGGTCGTGCAGAAGTGGTCATGCTCCTGGGCGCTTCCCCATGGATGTGAAAGTGCAATGTAGCGTAAATCGTGGTCCGCATCTAGGTCTTCTTTAGTCAGGAGTAGATGCACCAGTGAGTCGTTACCCAGGCTTCCACGAGGGCCGACATCCAGCAATCGAGTTGGCAGACACTCTGGGTCGTGGTTTAATGGGTGACATCCAACATGATTCAAATCGCAATCATGAAGCCAATGTGTCATCAGGCTGTAAAATGGCTCACTATCCACTTCGAGGAGTTTAGGTAGGCCGATCTGGATATCTCCTTGGGGGTCAGCAACAGGATCTAGACTTGGATTGTCGTCTATAGAAGAGTCAGGATCAAGAGCCGCGACGGTTCATTCACTAGAAACGGCTTACTCAGACTCTTGCAAATTGATAAACTCAATGCCGCCTCTCCATTGATTTTGAGGAGTGGGCCAATTCTGCAAACCTCAATCAGACTAGTTTCATAATATTCCTTCAATAAACAGGCACTTAGAATCAGGCGATGAAGCTGACACCGCTCGGATAGCTTCTTCATATGTTCGAACGTATCCTTCATCAAAAGCCCCTGGGCTAATGGACCCAGGCGAGTACAAGACTCGCACAGCGAAGCTGTTTGGGGAAAAGGGGGCCTTGAGAGTTGAAGATTCTGGCCGCGAAGGAAGTTGGCTGCAAACGAACTATCATCCACAATCTTCCAAGTGTCGTCAAACTAACTCCAGTCAGCCCCAAGCCGACGCAACAGACAAAACGACCATCATACTTCCTACTAGGCTTAGTGCTCTTTCTTGAACGAGGGTAGCAATCTTGGAATGGATGCAACTCACCACCTAAACATAGCAATTAGGCCGTCTAGTTAGCTAAGTCTCATAGAACCCAGAAAAAAAGTCGTCTCACATGCTACGACGTCCAGCAATTGTTAGTTAACGAGATATGCTGGTGGTGTCTTGGCTGAAGGAGAACATACGCTCTGGATGGATCACCCAATTGCTGATTAGCTGATATATCTTTCGTAGATCAGACTGGCTGTGACTCACATACTACGATTTTCAGTTAGTCAAACAATTAAGACCGTTAGATCGCTCCACTTACAGTCTTCATAGTTTGATGAAACCCATCAGTCAGCCATGGTCTTAGTGACTCAATTTCTTTTTCTTGCTGCTGCACCTACATCCTAATAATTACTTAGTCAGTTGCTTCATCTTGCAAGGTAGGGTAGTCTTACCAGATGCTGGCGTCTTGATACGTCAACCTGCCCAACAGACCCTGTCGCAAGAGAGCCAAGCTTTTCGGGAGCTTGTATCCCCTTTCGACTCGATCCGGTGAAGAGGTAGGTTTCTTTTCCGTGCGCCCTCGCTTTCTCAATGACACGCCTTAGGCTGTTTTCCAAAAGTTCAGCATCGCCGCGAGTCCTCACAGAGGCCCCAGGGAGGGCAACCACAAGGAGGTGGTCCTTGACCAGTCTGACGAGATCTCCAAGAGCACTGGGCGACTTTCCGTTGCACTCTGGGTCCGATCGCAGAATATGATCGATCCATTTCTTGGCAACGTCACTGATCTGAGCGGAGTCTTCTGTTAGAGCCGTGAAGTACAATGTACTGATACCTCTGACTGTCTGTGGGCGCTCTGTGTAAAAGTTCTGCAAACCAGAAGAGCCGTAGAGCAGCCAAATGACGAACTCAAAGATGATGCAACCCATAGACCAAATATCGTATAATCGGGATCGCGGTGCGTCGCGTTTGATTACGACCTCTGGAGCCTCGTATTGAGACGTTGAGTACCTTTGCCCTGTTGCATCCACTCTCTTCGCTGTGGCAAACTCGTGCTGTTTTGCCAAACCGAGATCTGCGATCTTGAGAGTCCCAAGCCATGAGTATGCATCCTTAAACAGGAGAATATTGTCAGGTTTGAGATCTCCGTGCCTCCAGTGTTCCTCACCGGTTTTGCTTGTGTTGGCGTTGCTCCCGTAGTCCGCTTCGATCCGTATCTTAGGTACATCCTCCGAGGACGATGGAACCAGAGTCTCGGTCCTGGCGAAGGGTTTTGGGGTGTTTTCGGGCGTCCGGTTGTGGCTACCCTTGTTGTGAAGCTTCGAAAGAGCCTCGGCCAAACCATGCAGCTGCTCCAACACCTTCATGATGCGATGAGCGTTCAAATCGGCACCACTAGCGTCCCTCTTCTGCCAGAGATCTCGAAGGTTACCTCCATCAGCCCATTCAAACATGATGTAGTAGCTGTCGCCTTTCTTGAATGCCCCGGTTGAGCGGATCAAGTGTTTGAGGCGGAGTTTGTTGATTTGGTCGAGTGCCTTCACTTCAATGTTCCATGCTTCTCTGACATTGTAACCAGGCTCATCCAGATCCTTCAGTTCTTTCAATGCAACCTGAATCTCTCCATTGACGGTCTACTGAGAAGTTAATAGGTCGACAGATCTGTCTAGCTTATTTCTTAGGTGAATTACCTTGTTTGAGGCTGAATAATCTGGATAATGATCGACGTGGATTCCAGCCTTCCAAACTGTGCTGAAATGACCACCCTTACCACTTCTTTCCTTCGATGTGAAAGGCAGGATATGGCTCTCTTCCAACTCTAGCCGTGATTGAGTCTTGCTGAACACTGGCGCACAGAAGATCCACTGATCCCTATAGAAAGCCGAGATGTCGCAGCATTCCCACTCGCTGAAATAAGGCCAGTCGGTTTTGTGGCGACACTCCCCCTCCGTTGGGAGTGTGCAAACCCCGCTCTCTTCCCTGGGGTCTTTAATCGGTAGCCGATCGTCCGTTATTCCATAGGCATGAAAGTTACTCATGGCAGCATGTAGTTTATCATGGTTAATGTGCAAAGTGGTCAAGAAGACCTTTTTCGCATGACTGCAGACAAACCGGATCAAGGCCTCACTGGCACCTGGCATCAACGGCTTCACTGCTGATGTAGTTACCAGGCTGGAAATCATTCCCTGAGGGAGAAAGCGTTCCTGCCTTCGGAGTGCGTTGTGCCGGCATTTGTGTTGAATCTTTCCAAGGAATTTCTGTCGTTTGGTCCTGTCGGCCTCTGCGAGACCCCTGGATGGGAGGAGCTTGGAAAAGAAAGACATCGCCGTCATGTAAAGGGATAGAATAGAGAGATATGCACGCTTTGGAAGTTTCCATATGCCCTTCGGGCTGAATCGAAACAAAGGCTCTAAGAATGCCATTGTGGGCAAAAGATTTCTGTGAAGGATGCCCGGGCATTTAGGCATCCAACCTTTAAGTGGCAGCATGACCTGTTCCCCTGGCCTGAACAAGCGGGGAAGTTTTCAGCCGCTGGTGGACACTCAGACATTGGCCATTGGTAATGCATATGCAGGCAAAGTGGTGATCTGACAACAGATGTTTGTCTCAGTAGCAGACTGCCTGGTGCCTGTAAGGCTGGGAACTTGGCAGTGGAAATGTGCATTACGAAGGTTCGCATCTGATAACAGGCAATTTATGAGGCGATAATTGCAGGGAATGCGAAGCATCAAAGCATTGGCAAGAGTTGTTATCTCTCATCGCCTCGTTGCCTTCTCATCCTATTCCCACCATCACAACCAATATTGCTCAAATGCTAAATACATACATGCGTCTTACGTGAGAGGGGTGCGGTTACTGCCTTCTGCCAGTCGTAGCTTTGCCGTCTTACACACCACCAGAAAGCGTGCAGGAGGCACAGTATGTGCCAAGAGGGAGAACTTCATGATGACTGCATCTTTTCCCCCACACCAGGCTGAGGTGATTGCCTCGGCTATCGATCAGGCTGAGAGCGTGAATTAACATATTGTGGACTAGCATTGTCGAAGATAGGCCACAAACTGCCTATCTGACCACCAACAACGCCAGAATTAACTACGATCCTTGTCTCAGTCCATTTCATTGTCAATTTCACTTCAATCAGGGTCTGTTTGCCCGGGCCATGCTCAATGGTAGCCTACAAGCTGGAACCGAGTGGATTTGAGGCCTTCCACGCCGCCCATGCTCGGGTTCACCGGACACCATAACCACATTTGGGGGGGTTGTTATCCTTGAGATCTGATTGGTGATTGCCAACACCATCGGTAACAGCATCACTGCAGCTCAACATGCATGTCGCATAGGCTATTGAATTTTCAACCCGGTACACACTTCCCGGTTTTCAGGTGGCACCCCCCAGATGACGCGAGAAAGCCGAGCTTGTATGCCTTGTAAGGCGGCCGGATCACAGAGCCGCAAGTTCGCGGAGAGTCTTTCAGGCCCTGATATGCCATGAGCCCTTCCCGGCTCGACACGTCAGCGCAAACCTTGCCCTTACATGATCAGTTCCTCTCTCCATCCGACTGCATCGTCAGACGTACTGTTAGACCCAATCAATCAATAAAATTCTCAGCCCGGTATCATTCATTCACCAGCATGGAGTCCTTGTACACGCGACTGGATGAGTCTCTGCTCACGTGTCCGCTGGCAACTGGGCTCACCAAATTCTTACCGGCGGACAAATTAGACAGAATCACCCTTGAAGATATTAGGGCTGAGTTGCCATGGTCACGAAAGCTCTTCTCCCCTCGCCTTCCTCAAAAGATTGCCTCAGAAGCGAAGAGGGTCTTTTGTATTCTCGTCCTCATGGAGCAGTCTGCGGCCATGGAGCAGCTCATCAACGAAGGCATCACTGACGAAGACCTGCCTCTTTGCCGGAACGCAGACGACAAACAAGACAGTGAGTACAATGTACTTGCTTCCGTGGGTGGTAACAAGAGATTTCTATCATCCATATCATGGGGACAAGGACATCATGTCGACCAGTTCCTCCAGAAGCAATGGATGGTCCAGTCACCAATCTTTAACAAAGCTGGCTCACACTTTGTCCTTGATAAAGATTGTTCCTTGCCATTGACGGAGTGTCGGACTGAGCAAGCGAGAGGAGGCATGGGTGTGGTCCACAAAGCCAAAATACACCCGGCCCACCAGCGTCTATTCCAGGTACTTTTAGAACGACGGCATGAATGGCAGCGGCTGACTTTCTTGCAGACAAAAGACGAACCCTTCTTCGCGATAAAGGAGATCCTTGACAAGAAGGTCTTCAAGAAGGAGAAGAAGAACTTGGACATGATTCAAGAGCTACAGAACAAACACCTAATCACATTGTTGGCTTCATGCGAGAGGAGTTTCGGTGACAAGGGTTCCAGCGATAGAGAATCTACATACTACCTTCTGTTTCCTTGGGCGGACGGTGGCACGCTCAGGGATTTCTGGGAGAAGCAGGACTCCAAAGTCAGAACACCAAGCCTTATTCGATGGGCTCTTGGACAAATACGGGGTCTTGTCGACGGTATTCATGCACTTCACGGTCGCAACATACGACACGGCGATATTAAGCCGCAAAATATCCTTGTTTTTGGAGGACACCAAGGGGACAATTCAGCAACACTGGTTCTCGCGGACATGGGTGTTTCGAAGTTTCATGAGAAGGCAACTGACTTGAGAGAATCAGCGACAATGACTGCAGAATCAACAATCTCTTACGAAGCCCCCGAGGCGGATGATACCATACGAAAGCAGGATCCACGGCGACGTCGGTATGACATGTGGTCTGCGGGCTGCATGTTTCTCGAATTCACCGTCTGGCTTGTCTACAACAATGAAGCCGTCAAGGGTTTCCATGAACAAAGAACAGATCCAGGCGATCCAATGGCACAAGGCAACTTCTTTGCCCGCGAACCTAAGCAATCTGCAGAAATTCATCCTGCAGTGACCGCAGCCATTCAGCACCTGCGAGAGCATCCGCTGTGCAAGGTTGGGACGGCCCTCGGAGATCTAGTGACTCTGATTAGCGATCGGCTTCTTCGAATCCAACCTGAAGACCGTACTGAAGCGCCAGAGCTATTAAACAGAGTCAAGACGATTGTTGACACCGCCACGATGAACAAGGATTATCTGGGTCACAGGGCGAATCCACCTCTACCTATTCCGGATTTTTTTCACCACACTGGACATCGAAAACCTTCAACATCACAAACTACAACATCCTATTGAGATTACTGACTTTTTGTATCTTGCCTACTTACCAAAGACTGAACTTCAAGGAATTGCAAGGGAGGGATGAGGCTCTGATCCCTAAGTGAGGACAATGACGTCGAAATTCTGTTTCCACGTTTATTTAACTCAGGATGAGGTCGATGTTCGATGATTTGCCATACGATGTATTACGAAGAGTAGTATGACTAATATATTTGATTGAGTGTGGCCTATCTCCCTACCAAGCACAATATAACAACTTAGACTTGCAGGGTCTTCAAAGCTCCGATACTGTCGTCTTTGCGATGAAAAACTAATAGTCTATTTTTGAGGCGTCATCAATAATAATAATAACGACAGGTGTGACCCTGTATGTGGACTTGTATGTGGAAACCGACAAACGCTACTCAAGTATACTACACTTGAGAAAGATCGCTCTGCGGGGTAATATATCGAGTATAATTATGCTTGTCAATATAGTTTTACTTGATTCTCCATGGAAGTCTCCTACTGAATGCGTTGGGACTGGACGGGAATATTCCGTGTCCAGGAGGTACAGCGTTAGACAATGGAGTCGCACACAATCTTGCTTCATCCAGAGAAATCTTAGTTATAGTAGCAAACCTGTCTTTTATAATTCATGATACGTGTCGTTTTCTTACCCCGCCTTGTCTTAGTACCAACTTTTCTTCTTAATGCTACGAAAGGTCTCGGTGCAAGTCAAGTATCGTTCACCTCTATTCCTACCTCTCAATCCTGAATATCCACGAATCCATGTCTTCAGACGGTCAACTGGTGGTCCTGAAGCCATCAACCCCATGCTCTGTGTGCGATTCTGCTTTGACAGGAGAACTAGATTACGGCTGGCGACCACATCACCAAAGCGGCCACCATGTCGAAAGCGCGGCCGATCTGGGATGTTATGTCTGCGGTACGATACAAAACAGCAAGTCATGGCATCTATATCGCTCTCATTGCCTTGCGAGAAAACTCCAGTACCACCTCAATCTTCTAATACAGGGTGATGGGAGTATTCTGGATGGCCTAATAGTTCAGACAGAAGAGCTTGATGGTCCAGCGTACTGTTGGAGATTCCAGTTATGGAGAGACACAGGTACTGTGAGCTCAGCTTTCTTATGAAATATCTCTCTATCTAACTCCCCACTTTAGACCAGAACGATGCAATCTCGTATCATTTGCCAGCTATGTCAATCGAGGACCCAGCCCTAACCAAGCTGGCAACGGCATGGATCGAAACCTGCAGCAGGGAGCATAAAGAATGCCTAGTTCTTGACCCAGCCTACCGTCCAACCCGGTTAATCAACATAGTTGATGCCGACCATGTCAGGCTTATCATATCGAATAAAGAACCTTCGGCTCCTTACGTGGCATTTTCCCACTGCTGGGGCAAGGTCCAGAACATCAAGCTCCTCGATGGCAATATCAACCAGTTTCAAGCCGGCCTCCTGCTAGAACAGCTCCCCAACACCTATCAAGAAGCTATCCGCCTATGTCTTGGGCTTGGATTTTACTATATATGGATAGACTCATTATGCATCATTCAGGATTCTGCCGAGGACTGGGAGCGGGAAGCAAAGCATATGAAACTCGTTTATGAACACTCCATCTTCAATCTCTGTTCAGCCACAGCATCTGACAGCTCTGGGAGAAGCTTCATTAGAAGACGGCCTAACTTGTTGGTGCCTGAGAGGGTCGTTTTCAAGGGCACAACATTCCAGCTCATCTACGACAACCATTTTTATGAAGACATCACATTCTGCACATTACGTTCTCGAGCTTGGGTATATCAGGAATGGTACCTTTCCGAGCGATCCCTGATACTTGGTAGCCGTCAGTTATGGTGGCACTGTCGGAAACAACTATCATGCGAAATACGTCCAAATGGGGCGCCAATGTGCCCCCGTGGGCTATGGTGGAAAGAAGCCAAGGGAATGAAAGAGGACAAGGCGATGCCAGCCAACTCCAACAACCTCTGTACTACATGGTACCAGCGCGTCAGGGAGTATGCGAGAACTGAACTCACCAGGGAGTCTGATCGTCTCCCTCGGGGTATATCTGTTGATCAGCTATCGTCTCAGTGCTCGAGAGAAGCTGTTGTTATCCTGTAGCCAAATGTTCACACTAATCACAACACTAAGGCCAAGTTCATGGCCTATTTATTACTCTTGGCTCGCTCAAAGGACAAAGAATACTGGGGCCGAGCCTTCTATAGGTTGCACTGGGGAATTCGAAAGAAAGGGATAAAGCAAGCCATGTCGAACAGTTGGCTGGCATGATGCCATTTCCCACTGATGCAACCATGTTAAAGTACTCAATTCCTTGTGATCGGAGAAATGTTACACGCTGCGACAAGCTTTACACCCGTACGGTCTCTAATACAAGTAGTGAAGCGTGTCAACTTATAAACCCTAGCGAAATATAGAGAAACTCAGTAATAAAGTACCTACAAAAGTTTCGCAATGTCACAACGGCCACTGGTTTGACTTGCACTTATACATGGTAAATAAGACATCATGAATAATGATCAAAATATAGTGTCGAGATATGGGTGAGAGCATATGAAGTTCACTTTTGGCTATCTAGACTGGCTTTAGAGGTCTAGCCCCAGTGGCCCCTTTAGTTGCCTTCTCCCGTCCTGCATAGGCATCCCAGAACCTCTATAGAAGATTATCAAAACATCTTCAATAAAGGAAATCACGGAGATTCTAATACCAAAACTGATTTTACATTACTCTAAATTCCACTTAATTAAATATTCGTGTGATTACTTTGCGAGTTTTATCGCCTAGTCTTGCACTCCATGGATATCCCAGAACTTCTAAGGCTCTCCAGGGTGATGCTTTACCATAATGCTCTTAGACACATGGCAAGATGCGAGGACCCCGTTTTCAACGCTGGTATATAGGACTGTGAAAATGACCTGTTTGTGATCGACGGCGATGGCACTGATAGTAATGTTCGTCGTCTGACTGGGCGGTTGTGTAGTCGTTTTGAGATCTACATCTGGTCAGCCAGTGTACCAACAGAAGTGAGAAAACCCTGCAAAGGCAATAGACAGGGAGGCATTGTTGGGAGCCCCAGCCCAGGTAATGTGCCCGAGAGGAGCAATCGCGCAAAATATAAAAGAACACAGGTATCAACACATGATGATACTAAATCAAGCATTCTGTTCAGCTTCTCCCCGATCGACCTACACATTTCTCGACTCAGGCTGTTGTTTTTTAGCATCAGGTTTCATGACAGCGTGCATGGATAATTTATCCTTAGGGCAGACGGCTTCTTTGGGAGAGCCATCGCCAATGTAATAATCACTGCATTGAAACCAAATGTTTCAACACAGTGCAGCCTAGATACAGTCAACCTTCTATATCGCCAGTCATAAATAGAAGGTTAATAGGAGAAAGCTGAGCCGGTATGGGGTTTTGATGCCGGCATGTGTTGATAGCTGTGTCCTTTTCTATTGTGAACGAAGGCTTCCTGTCGTTATTGCAGACAAGGAGGAGAGGATGTCGCCATGAGCTTGGAATTCCAGGTGATGGAGAGATATGGGAATAGAAATGGCAAACGGGTTGCTGGAAAGTGACAACGAAAATTCAAAGAGCTCATACCTTGCGTGGTTGCCATGATTCTGAAGTGGATTGTTCCAAAGCGGAAAGAAATGCACAAGGGCGTCGGGGGTGCAGGTAAATATAGTTAACGGCTACTTAGATTTCAAGCCGCACATCAGAGTTGCGCCAGCGCTATTGACAGAGATTGACAAATGAGTCTATGTCTATGGGATAGGCGTCGATGAGAAGTATCAAGTAAATCGTTGCTAACCAACGGTAAAGTAGATTAGTCTTAACCCATGGTGCTCAGTCGCCAATGCCATCTCATATGGTGAGGCATGGCAAGAGTTTCTAGCTCCGTCGCGCAGTGACTTAAGGGATTGACTCTACAAATAAGACTTTACTGTAGGACTACTTAATCAGACATGATAGACCATGTCAATAAATATCCAGGTTGCTCGTATCTTAATAAAAGTCGGTGATAGCGATGGAAGAGGCTGTGATATAAAAGACAAAGGTACTATCAGGGTGTTGTTCTAGTTAACCCAACCGGAAATAATGGTTCAATAAAGAAGAAAGTAGAGGTTAAAGACGAATACTCAGGAAGATATTGTGTGTAAATCATTGTCTCGAGAGGATATACTGACCAGGCTCTGGACCTATCAAGTGAAGAGTATGCAGGCTGATGGGGAACAAAACCACATTTTATCACGACCAACCCTTGTCACCCGTAAGCTCAGTTTCGTCATTTGAGCCTCTGCGGGATTTTTGTAACTGGATGATTATGGCAAACAGGTAGCCTCTTCCAACTCTCCACTTGCTGGCCTCCATCTTCATCTTCAGACTTGCACCACTCTGACAATGGCATCTAGTCCCTCTTGTTGCTCTTTCACAGTCGCTGATCCTCCTGCCATAAGTGACGAGGAACTGCCCGACGTGGCAGCTGACCTCTGCGCACAATGCGCCTCCATCGACCTTTACACTCACATGCATGACAAGAGGATAGCCTGGTGGGAGAATAAGTTGTCACTGAAAATCAAGATTTCATCCCCTTGCCCACTCTGTCAGTTCTTTATTACCGTCTTGGCAAGCAAAAAGACGCTGCCCGCCGACCCAGACCACGAAATCGAGCTCCAACTCAAGCCTGCGAATCCAGAAATGATCTACTCTGATTTCTTTATGCGTCTTAAGGCCATCAATGACCCCCCTTTGTCACGCCCTTTATACAACAGCCGACTGCTTAGTTTGGAGACATTCGGCTACGACAAAAACTGGGGTCAGACGCGGTTCGCGAAATATGCAGCTCTGGGCAACCCTCTCGATGACCAGCAAAAGGCCTTCAGCCTACGCCGCCTAGAACCGGGCAAAATCAACTTTGCATTAATCAATAGGTGGTTGAGCTTTTGCGAAGCACATCATGAGAAGCTATGCGGGATCTTGCCAGGATATCCACGTCAACTCTCGTGCTTAAAAGTGATAGAATGCGAGACTGGAGCCATCATTAAACTCCCCGAGGGTTGTGAGTTTGCGGCCCTAAGTTATGTTTGGGGCAAGTCACAAGGCAATGAGCCGAGAACAGCCTCGAGAGTTGGCTTTCTGCCACCTCATGTTCCCAAGACCATCAGCGATGCCATCCAGGCCACGACTCGCCTCAATATTCGGTATCTATGGGTCGATCAATACTGTATCAATCAGAATGATCAAAACGAATTGAGCGAGCAGATCAAAATCATGGATATGGTCTATCACCTAGCTACTGTTACACTGGTTGCAGCATGTGGTGAGGATGCTTCATTTGGCCTCCCAGGGGTCAGCTCTGTTCTACGATACGAGCAACCAGCCATAAATATCAACGGACGCACATGGTTGTCCGCACACCTTACCTTACAGGACCGGATCATGAGCTCTCGTTGGTGTTCTAGGGCTTGGACATATCAAGAAGGGCTCTTCGCCAGGCGCCGCCTCTACTTTACCGAGACCGAAGTCTACTTCGAGTGCAACACTATCTGTACTCAAGAGGGCACAGCCTACGATCTTCACCTCTTAGACGATGTCTATGGGTATACCAATTTACATCACAGCGGACTCTGCGCAGACTACCACGGCTGTCTGAATGACCATATCCAGGAGGTGGCACAACGCAAGTTGACATATGAGAGCGACGCACTCAACGTTATGGGCGGCATCTTTAGATCATTTTCTTCCATGCCTTTCCCCATCCGGCACTTCTGGGGGGTCCCCATAGATCGAAACGAATGGATAACAAGATCGTTTTGGATGTCCAGCTGGGCCATCCCTAACGAAACTAGGAGGGTAGCTGAAGCACAGGAGCCAGGCTACTTTGATGCTGTCTTTGCGGACACCCTTCTCTGGCGTTTACGTGACGCTTCCCGTCGCAGAGACGGTTTCCCCAGCTGGTCCTGGGCGGGATGGGTTTCGCCCCTACGCCGTTACGATGCCTGGGCAATTCAAATAAGAGGGTTGACAATGGGGATCAAGGTCCTACTTCAGAGTAAAGATGGGACCTGGAAGCGGATCTCCGAGGAAGTCGTCTCCGAGATCGATACCGCAAACGCCTCGGGTACTGTTCCTTACTCACATATACTCCGTATCGAAACCTGGGTGGTCCAGGTGACCTTCAAGTATCTACCTGATAACGGCTTTAAGGGCCTCTATGATTTAGGTGGTACAACCATTTCGAAAGCGGTTTACTACTTTGTCCTTCCGATGACCGACACTGACTCGTCACCCGAACATCAACGCACAGGCTACTGGCCATTGATACCGACAATTGCCGTGGCTGGCAATGACGAGCTTCACCGAGAGCTATGTGAGGAAACATTTGACTTCCTCCTGTTTTCCCCGGTGGCGTTTTGTGGGCTAGTTGTTAGGAAAGTTGGCAATATCTCAGAGAGATTGGGATATCTGAACCTGGAGCCATTCGTCGTGAAAAGGGGGGGCCCTTCAGAGTCTGAGCCAACCTGGGAGTATCGCAAATCAGAGAAGAGGTTTACTGATTACCTTCCCATGACCATAAAGACGGTCATGTTAGGGTAAAGCTAGACTTTTGGTTGTTGCTACGAGCTTGTTTAGAGTCGGTTTGAGGCAGCCCGTATATACCCAAGAAACACTAAGATAATTAGTAACCTGGGGGTTCGCTCTTCAAACCAAACTCCGCTACAGTGACTCACGCTTTTTAATTTTCATGTCTTCTTATATTGTTATTATTATCATCTACAGTGAGAACAAGACCCCATCAGTCACACCAGAAAAGGGGAAAGTTCTTATCGTCTTTAATGATGAATCTGTGAGACACCGCCGGCCACAACAGCAAAAGTTAGAGAAGATTAAGATATTATCACATCAAGGCTCGCGCTTCAACCATAACAAAGAGCAACATTATTGTCGATAATTACGGGTCCTGAAGCGACCATGAGCACAAGATACAGTTATCAATACATGATGAATAACCACCAATATGAGGAATCGCTCCCCAAGCCAGACCATGTTGCAGTGATTCACAATAATAGATGAAAGTCAGGCTTAATAGTGCTTCTTGTCTGCGTACATGCCGTGAATAGGAAGCGTCAAGATAATCTATAATTTTATTTCATGTTACCATGGATGATGCCCTGTTTCACAGACATTATGGATATCAACAGTAGAGCCAGATATGCATTCAATGGTCAAGGGAGCCCAGCCAGAACCTTTTCCCCTCGGAGGATGAGATTGTCGCGATAGCCACGTCGATTTTTGACCCGTTGATACGCCTTTTTGACCTGTTTCTCCATCTTTTGTTCGATTTGCCGGGTTTCCTCCTTGAATGTTGGTTCTCCATCTTTTTTCCCTTGTTTTGTTATTCGCTTGCATTCCTCTCGTTGCTTCTTGAGCTCATAGTAGTAGTCATATTCGGGCCCTGGATTGGACCGAGTCTCGGCTCGCTCGTCGTCGTCAGACCAATCATCGTCAGAGCTACCCACATGATCAAGCTTAGAATAGTCCTCAGATTCGTCTTTATCACAGTCGGAATCAGATTCCGAAACCCCCGAGATGTCCTCGTCAAAGTCTTCGTATGAAACAATGTGGTCTGGGTACTCGAGGATGCGATGATACCGAGTCCATTGTAGGTCATTGAGATTGCCCGCTCTGATGGCGATTGGAGGCTATCTTTGTCACAGAAAGATGCAAGAGGAAACAAGTTCAAATGCTATGGCTCTAATATTTTTAAAAGGGGCGAATTGTCAGGGCAACGGGAAAATTTGATAATTGCTTCTGCCATGAATATTGGCCATTCCAACGACTGGACCCTCTTAACCGTTGTGATTTTCACGCTAGCGGTCTTGCTAAAGCAGTATCTGGAATTCCCGTTAGCTTAGCGCGGCTCTGTTAAGACTCTATTTCCAATAGTCTCGGGAGGCCCACTGCTCACCACGTTGTGAGCAGTTAAGAGCGGAGTTCTAGCTGTTTTGGTTGCCCCCCGAATTTTTGGTGGGTGCCGGGCAAGATAGAAAGAATGGTGGACTCCAAACAAGATATGAAGTGTCATTTGATGGACAGATGGATTCCTTCTCTTCCTCTAAAACAATCACTCGCCCAATTCCTTAACAAGATTACCCATGCATAAGGGGCGCATAAAAACTCCTCACCGAGTTATCATTGATTGTGATTCGCTCGGTATAGGCGTTCCCACGTAGGAAAAAGCAAAAAGTACAAGGAATGGATTCCCCCACTGCCAAATTAGGTGACGGCTTGCGAGTGGAACAGATACACGTTGTCCTGTTCAACTTGTTTTTGGAAATTTCGTAGAGAGTGAGGCGCGAGGAATCGAGTTGCCTGGTTCCATGCCACCCCCTGGAACACCTTGGCTGAGACTGGAAATTCCTATGAACCCCCCTCCAGCACCATCAAGCCGTTCAATATCCATACCCGTATCCCCACCCGTCATCTGAATCTTCTTCATCCCACATATCTGGCGTTCCCGTCGACTCGCCTTCTGCAATCCCGTAAAAGACAAACGTTTTGGGGGCAGCAGACTCCCCCGGTCGAGGATTCGCAAAGGTCATTTCGCGACTCATCCTCAAGATGAGATGGTCACTGTCGAGAAACTGGAAGACCAGCTTTTCTCCCTTTGAAGTCTTGACGGTGAACTTTTTGAGGCCTCCGCGTCGGGTAGATTCCTCCAATTGGAAGTGATGGTCCTTGCCGTCGATGCTGACATGGCCTTCGAGGTCTCCGTCGTCGTACCATGGTCTGCGGAATGACTTGGGCATGGGGCCGTAGATGACGTCGGTGTAGTGGTAAAATTCAACAGTTTTCGGCTCCTCATCCTCGTCAGTGAAGCCGTATTTGACAAAGTCGGCCGAGTAGAGGCCGAACAGCTTGCCTCGGACAAACATGTCTTCTTTCTCATACGGCTTCTTGTCTTCATCCTTCTTGACCCTGTTGAGCACCTCCTTGACGCGATTTGTCATTTGCACCTCATGTCGCCTAGCCTCCTCTTTTCTTTTCTCAAATGCGCGTTTAGCCTTGCTTTCTAATTCTGACTTGCGATCTTCTCGTTTCGCTTTGAGTTCGTAGTAGTAGTTATATTCGGGCCCATCGTGAGAACGATTCCCATGGTCGCTTGAAGTATCCTCATCGATCTCTGACAAGTCTTCATCAAAGTCTTTAGGTGTAATCGACTTTTTTTCAAGGAGGCGATGGTACCATGCGGGGAGTGACGGGGAACGACTGGGGGGAACAGAAGGCATCTTGGAGAGGGAGGAGGAGTGGGTGCTAATGGTGAATGGGTATTGGTGTTGGTTTTGGTTTAATAAAGTCAGATACCGAGAGTAACGAACTTCAAATTATTAGGTATTAGGAAGGGAGCCGATCCTACAATGAAATGAATGTTTGTGGCAAGTCTTGGTTCACCGGAAGACTCCAACCGGCATCGGATTACTTTTGAACTCGCCCCTGTCTAGGGCAAAGACCGGTATGAGAGGAGACGAGATTAGCGTGATAGATGGATAAATAGTACTTTTATCTGCGCATAATCAGTTCGGCAATTGAAGTACCGGCTATCAGCCGGTCTCGACTGCTCCCCCACGCAAACTCTGACGTCATTGTCATTCACATCAAAAGTAGGTATTCCGGTCCGAAAAGCGGGTATTCATTCAGCTGCTCAACAAGAATGAAGACCAAGAGCAAGGAGCCTCGGTCCTGATTGTATGATTCTGGTTGCCTCTAGCTTATCACGACATAGGTAATTACTAGAGGTTGCACTTCCATTGGCCTCCCGCTATTGAACGATCGGATTGGTGGGCATCACACTAGGGGAAAGGCGAGATGGGACACTAACCTTATTTCACAAAGTTTTACAGGGTCCCAGATAGAGCTCTAACGGGGTGGTGAGGCCTTCGGCGCCACCACCACATAGGCCTGCCAACTTTGAGGGTACGCAACAAAGCCCTCGGCTACTATTCATTCTTCCTTGTTCTTTTCTTTCTATATGGGAAAGAATTCATCTTCCCAAATAAAAAAGAAAAGCAGTATTTGAGACGGCCCAAACCGTGAGAGTATTTTCCACTACATAATCCTACAGCAGCAATGAAGCATCCATCGAATGTTGTTCTTACCTCCAGTGGTCATTTCTTCATTTTGTCAGCAATTTTGGCTCTGAAAGAGGTTCTCAGTTACGACAGAAATAGACATAGGTATCCATTCATTAACAATATTTTGCCGCAACCACTCATGTTGAGCAGCAGAAATCATGTTCCTTTCAAGACTTTGTCGCCAAAAACACGTTTGGCGGCAAATGTAGGCATACGATATTTTTTTGCCTTCGGCCATGTGGTTCTTCTAGCCATTCGTTTAACAGTTTGAGGTATTCTCTTAATATATATATCCCCTTCCATGTGCGCAGAATAGGATCAAGTGGTGCTATGAGTTCTACAGATCTAGTAAGAAATCAAGTCCATGAAATGTATCTGTTTGTAGGAGACTACTCGCTATTTTTGTACTCTAATCCTATTTCTTATCAGGCGTGTCTCTCCTGGCCACCCCAAAGACCATGCTTCATGACCAGAGTGTTAGCCAGATTTCACTGGCACGGCGGCCTCGTGTTAGCAAACAGACGACAATGGTATTTGACAAGCGCACGGGACAGGTTATTAGGGGCCCTCTTTAATCAAGATCCGTTCTTGAGCCATATCTGATTGGCTCGCCCGTAAATATAGCCAAGCGTTATCCATCCACCAAGAGTTGACTGACTCGCAGAGGCCTCCACACACACTCACATATGAATTCATCAATCAGCCCTCCCCAAGACACCAACTCCCGACGTGAACCCTGAGCGGCTTCGCTTCCTATTCCACCAAGCGTAAAAACACCACCTGCAGCATCATGGCTGTCATCGCATCTACTCCCACCAAGCCCAAGTTTACAAGGGCTTCAGGCCCAAAAGTCCGCACAGGATGCGCTACCTGGTATGTTGCAACTATCACGAACCTCGTCTTGGCACACCGTGGACTAACCAGGCATCAATAGCAAGTGTGTAACTCCGTACCCTGCTCCTCCTTTGGTATTGGATGGGACGTATTTATATACCGACATGGACTAACATCCTCAGAAAACGACGTTTGAAATGCGACGAAGAAAAACCAACTTGTCGCCGCTGTCGTAACGAAAATTGGAAGTGCGATGGCTACCCAAAACCACCAGAACGCAAGAAAAGACAACCTAAGGCAAAGCCAAACGCCAACATGTCACAGTCAATCATCCGTGAGCCAAAACAGAGTCTTCTCCCGACTATCAATGAGATTGTCTTCTCATCCGACTTTGAGAGTTTGTACTTTCACCACTTCCTTCACTCCACGACGGATCAGCTCTCAAGCTGGCATGGTTCATCCAACTTTTGGCTTTCTTACGCTCTTCCGCTGGCGCATATATGTCCAACTATCAGATACAGTATGATTGCTGTTGGTGCTGCACATCGACTTTTCATGGCCCGTTCCGTGTCCCCTGCCCAGTCTGCCGAGCTACAGCGTCTCGCCATCTCCCAGTACAACATGGCCATCAAATCCATCTTGCCCTTGATGTCAGCAAGATCGATCTATGATATGCATTGTATATTAATATGCTGCGTGCTATTGATCTCCTTCGAAGGGCTCACGGGTCGCTACGATGATCTGCTTCGACACCTACGGGCAGGCAATCAGCTATTGGGCCCGTCTCTTTTACAGTCGACCCCGGAAAAAACAGTGGTGACAAAAAAGCTTGTTGAAATGTTGTCGCCACTCGGAAGTATCGTCATTTCCTTCATGGATAAAGACTTTCACTCCGGAGTCTCCCCTTGGTACGAAGCCGGTCCTTTCCACGACGAAACAGTTTCTCAGCCGTTTGACAACCTAGATGAAGCGTCGTACGAGCTGCAGAGGCTGTCAGTTCAAGAAACAGACGCCACTTGGGTTGATCAAATATTGAGAGAAACTCAATCAGATGAGGGAGATGATGATCTCATCCAAGCACCTCGTCTTGCGATAGACGAAGGCTTTCGTAGATGGAGCTCACGTTTCGAGACAACGAAACGGACTCAAAAAGCCAACGGTTCCAGTTGATACGATACGCAATTGCGCCACTTACGTATGGAGCAGCAATTCCGAAAGTTGAACATTGATCTAGAGTTTTTAGACTCATCCGGAGAGGTCATATCTGATCCAGCGCTCTTCGCTCCACTGCTGGATGCGGCAAAGAGTGTAGCAGAATCGTTCCTTACAGTTAACTATCCTACCTTTTCTCTCAACGGGCAATTAATTCGGTGCCTCTCATACCTTGCTGGACGTGCGAATCAATCATCAACCAGCAGCGTGCAGTTAGAAGCCTTGAGCTTGCTGAGAAGATTAAATCACCGTGAAGGTTTCTGGGATAGCAACGACGTTGTTAGGATGCATGAGATTCTCCTGTTTGAGGAGGAAGATGAGTCTGGAGTGTATCTAGAATAGGAAGGGGCTGTGCCAGCTGGGGTTCCTGGGTTTCTTGAAGAGCTTCGGAAAGCTAGGGAGTTTAGGGGCTTGAAACTGACCAGTTTCAGTCTTCCCAAGATCATTGAATGCCCGTAATACCCCAACCAGTTAACGGAATCACATTAGGTATGTAAGCAGTCTTTAACAACACACAACAAAGAAGCTCGTCAACTCTGTATCCCGTTGAAAATGTGTTTAGTTTTGGCTCTTTATACCATGTATCTCAATGATGCTCCTGTCCATGACATACAAATCTTGAGTGAGGTTATGCTCCGCCCTGTTCAACCATCGTTGCCCTCCCACTCCGCAAGAAGCTCGGGGAAGTTGTACTTGAGCTCCTCCCGAGACCAGTGCTCGACTTCACTCTTCTCGGCAGAGTATCCCACAAATTGGAGCTTATATTTGACCTTGCCTCTCTTGGGTTCCTTTCCCTTCTCAAGGATCCGAAGTACATGGCAATAGTCCTCCGGAATCCCAGACACGCCGTCTCTTCCTCCGAGCTCCTTCCAGTAGACCAAGACTTTTCCCTCGTCGACGAACTGCACGTCCCTTTCGATAAAGAGCCCCTCTTTCCATTCTTTGTCGGCGGGTTCCTTGTCGGAAGAGTCAATGGTCCACTTGATGCGAAAGCGGATATGGTAGCCTGCGATGTCATGTCCATCGAGGACAATCAACTTGACAAGCTCCCCTTTGTCGTCTTTCTCGTTAAAGAGCTCATGGGAAAGGATTGTCCAGTCCGTAGCCTTGCGTAGCTCTGTGTTGTGTGATTAGGCAACTCGATCTGCTATTTAAAGAGAAGGATGTACTTACCGTTGGGACTCTCAACACTCGTGTCAACCTTGACGGTGTTTAAGTCCTGCGGATCTTTGGCCTCGGCTTTAGGCATGTTGGCTGTGATTTGACTTGTCGAGTTATGGAAACAAGACGAATGTGTCTTGATCGTAAAATCAGGATCTGGCTACGCGTTATGGATGCTGGGTGGTGAATGGAGGGAGGCTATGGAGGCATATATACCTGCGTACTTTAGCTAGGTACAATGCGAGCAGGGCGGTTTTCCAAGACAATGGAACACAAGAGACATTTAGCAAACATAGTATCCGCGACCACAATGTTCTGAGAGGACATATCCCCCTAGTCGGCCATCAATCTCGGGTACTCGCTGCCGATGTTATGTGCACAATAGGGCAACCGGCAGCAGAAGCGATAGCAGCTTGCCATTATGACGAGGTTAGCGGTTCATTACAGCGTGATTTATTTCTGTGATACATCTATCATACAATAATAATTGTAAAAGTCAGGTAGGACTGGGGAGGTCGTCCAAGGCCCGAAATACAGACAGAGACAAGCCAGATCCATCTCAGGTCGTACAGACACGGTACCCTACCTTCACTACCTTCCACAAGATATAAACCCAGTCCATAAGCGATACACATAGCGTCGGAGAATTCCCTCACCGTTGTCACATGCCGCTGTGTCATATGAACGGATAACGATGGCCAATCGACGTGCCTGTAAGGCAAGGCACCTACGACTGTGCCGTTACTCAAGCCCACGTGATTTTTGATGCGTCCAAATGCTGAGTTGGGCGTACCAAGCATTGTCAGGATACCCAACGTAGTACAGCGTCACGCCTGGTGAGGCTAGAGCAGTATCCCTCCCGTTTCACTCACAATGCCTGGACAATGCGCAGCTTACGAAACGACTAGCCACTTCAGGTCTACACAGTATCCGTCTGTGGTAAAAGACATCAAGCCACAACTATACTAGTTAACAGATGCTTGCAAATGCTCGCTTGAGGTGTCCAATTGCGGCACACACTTGTCCTGCTTGGTAAGCGGCTCATCTTGGTCATTACATGAGAGGAGATTACACAATATTTCTCCCCAAATGCCCTGATTGTAGACAGTGCATAGCGTAGCACACGAATCTATCGGAAATCACACCTGATTCATAATCACAAGTATCACAACCCTCTAGCTCTCCCCCAACCACCCTCTACCTGCTTCCAGGCGGTGATTCATGCCAAGTTTCAACAAGTGAATATGCTTGTTACCGTGCCACCAAAGTCTAGAAACAATTAATTGGGAAATCTTGATCCAACTAATGGGTAATCAAGGACGTAACTACCTCGAATATGAGAAGTAGTAGTTAATTTAAGGTCGGAAAGCTAAGAATTGTGGACATAACCTTTACGCATCGGCCGTTGACATGCGAACCTTAAACGGGGCTGCCCAAACCTTTGCATCAACCTACTTATAATATGATACCCTATGATAGTGGAAATTTCATCCTCTGTAATACGACTATCATCTACTAAGCTTGATCAAGGAACGTGCGCAATGTGTCTGCTCACGACAGCACATAGCTCGACGGGCGAGTATCAACCTACCCTGTATTTGAATGCAACTTTGACCGGATCTAAAATCCAACCTCATTCCTCCATGCTTAGCACCCCGTGTCCTGTTTCTCCCCTAAGGGTTACTCTAGCATCAAGCAGTTCGCTTTGAAAGTCAATCTTATGTGATATTAGCACCTTAACAGTGGCTTCTTTTTGAAGGATTTTCGCTAACACCGCGCTACTCCCCGCCACAACGACACCACACTCTAACGAGGGCACTATGGCTTCATTTACTCAAATCCCATTGCCCTTGCTAGGTTTAGTCAGTCTTCAACACCATTTCCAGAACCTCTTTGTTGCCTTGGGATGATCCATGCAATGATTAGTGCTCCTCCCTACCATACCTAGTGTGCAGTAGTCCTCACGCTTAAGACGTTGGCGTCTTGGCTTTGTAAGCTCGCTGTCAGAAAAAGCAAAATCCTCGAACGAGAATTGCGTCTTCGAAGACTCCTCTAGGCCGCTAATCTTGGGGTAAGGCTGCCTTGACCCGCCTGCCGCTCGAGCCGACTGTTTCATCAACACGGCAACTAATCGAGCATATCGTCCGGTCTTAGGAGCCGCGGAGATGGGGGCCAAGAATATCGGACCCAGATAAAGACCCGTGTCGCCGTGCTTGCAGACGGGTTGAACCGAGAGGCAAGATGAACTAAGCGGACGAACTCCCCCATTCTGTACTGATACGATGCCATTGCAGGGCCCCCTGAAAAGAAGCCCTGTTCGGCGGGGTTTGCAAGGTAGGGGCCGTAAACTTTAAGTGTATCCTTGCCCTGTCCTCTCCACACGCGGTAACTATCCGTCGATCCGCTGGTGGTCCTATCTGGCGCGGCGAGGCGTCGACGATGTAACCGGCGCGCACCGTTGAGCGGGATGAGCGGATGGCTTTTGACATGTTCCGTCCGTCGAGTCTAAACTAGCTTGATGAGACCGCGCGTCGGGCGGCAAGGCGGGGAAATATCATGGTGAAGATTGATGATTGCCATGTTTCCTCTCTTCTTTTCTCTTTGCTAGGGCACACTTCTGCCCCTGTTCCGGTCGGTTGGGTCCCCCCCTCCATGGTTAGACATGCGAGCCCCTGCGTCTATGCCGCATCAAAAAGATTCCATCTCACCCCAGGCTTCCCGTATTGCTTCCATGCTTAGGTGCCATTAAGGGTGGACCAAGATCACGGCATGCATCAAAGTGGGTAAGGGATGATGTGACATTGAGACTCTCAAAGATAGACATGACATTCACTTGCTAATTACGTATTGATCATCCATCGCGTCCATCTTCATAGCTCATCTACCCGCTCGGCGAGTCAGCTCGCCTTGCACATCCGGCCGTTATCAGCAACCTCCCATGCCTCACTGCCAACGGCCGCGGTAGCATACAGAAGACCCTTGGGATCGTACTTGTTCTTGATCTTCAGCAGCTTGTTATAGTTAGCACCGAAGAAGGTCTCCTGCCAATTTTGCTGCTGGAAGTCGGCTTCGTTCATGTACGCTCCCGCCCCGGGTGTCGCAGCCTCAATCACAGGCTGAACTTCATAAGTGATCTTGTGCTGCGTCTCGAGCATGTCCTCCCAAGGAGCGTTAAAGTCCCAGGGCAGAGTCAGAGAGACCTGGACAATGGAGGCTCGCCACTGGGGTAGCACTGCATTCGCGTTGTTGCCTCCAAACTTGGAGACGTTGAGTCCGACGCCGATGAAGATGACGCCCATCTCAGCAAGCTGACGTGCAGTAGGCGAGAAGTCAGGGAGCTTGGAGCGGGGCAGAAGACGTCCACCGAACAGCTGTGTGCCGACCTGGATGTTGCCAGCAGGGAGGGGACCCCAGTAGTGGTCGTAGTGCTCGTAATAGCTGGAGAACGAGGTAAAGGTTGGCTCAAACGTGACACCCAGGGCGGCCAAAGACTTGGTGAGCGGCTGGAGAATCTTCCTAACCTCAGCCTCCGTCTTCTTGTAGGCAGTCATAGCTGGCACCTGCAAGAAAGAGTCGGAAAAGAAGTAGATGATCATGACACCAGAGTCCACAATGTCGGGTAGAGCAGCATGGAAAGCGTCAATGATGTCGTAGATCTGATCCGGGTTGTCCGTGGGAGGGGTGACGAGGAACTTGGCACCGCTGACCTTGGCTTCGGGGTGAGCTTGAACAGTCAGGGACACGACAACGCCATAGTTGCCGCCACCGCCGCCACTCAACGCCCAATACAAGTCGGTATTCTCCGTCCTGGAGGCCTTGATCAGCTTACCCTGAGCAGTGACAACCTCAAACTCGAGGGTATTGTCAGCTGCAAGGCCAAAGTTGGTGCTCAGCGCCGAATGACCGCCTCCTTGAACGTAGCCTCCTGCGAGGCCAACAGAAGGGCACTCGCCAGTGACAACGACCAGGCCAGCAGCGTGAGCAGCAGCAAGCGCCTCGTAGCCTTGAATACCAGCGCCGACCTTGAGGGCCTTGCCGGTGTAATGCTTATCCTTCCAGTTCAAGACCTTAGTGCCCTTGAGGTTGTGAGTCCACACAGAGAGGGCTCCAGCGCCAGTGGAACGGCCAAGATAGTCGTGACCTGTGTTGCGAATCACAAAGCGCACATTCCTGTCTTGAGCAAACTTCAGAGCCGCAGCGACATCCTTAGGAGATCTCGCATCAACTGCGTATCTGACGTAGTTACCCAGAGTGCAAGGCCTAGATCTGGGCTGGAATGGATCGCAGCTCTGATTGGCAAAGATGGGAGCCATCACCGAGGACGAAGAGTCGATACTGCGTTGTATCAGTGGCTGAGTCTAACCCGGTGACATGGATACGGGACAGATGCAGGGGGTGAAGAGACAACTTACTGGATCGACGAATAGAGCCATTCATCCTGCAGGTGTGCACACTCTTCAGCGTTGTAGCGCGGGTCGTGGCAAGGAGTTCCCAGTGGAACCGTTGCAATGAGCCGCCCTCCAACAGTGCTGTTGAGACGGGCCCAGTCCCTCTGAGACGGCCAGCACGAGTCTCCGGGGAAACACTTGCAGCTAGGCGCCGTAGCGCTGCAGCCACTGGCCAAGAGGAGCAGGGAAGAGACGATACGGGGCAACATCATTGTCAGAGGATCTGTGAGGGTTGGACTCCCAATGCAGGAGGAGGATGGCGGTTTGAGTTTTGGGTGGGCGGTAGGTGTCTATAACAATTGGTTCAAGCCAGGTAATCTACCACTGACATCCGGTGCTTGGATCACCTCGGCAGCGTAATTACGGAGAATCGGACGATGTAATCGGTTGGTTCGTGGGACCCTGACCCATGTTGTATTCCGGGGAGCTCGCCAGAAGGCTGGGGGCTATGTACGTGCTGGGATCAGCGGTCCAACCCCCCTGAGCAATGTAACCTACCTGCAGGATAGAGGAGTAGAGGAAGCCATCCGTCGTTGCCGAGCGGGACGAGGTGATCTTTTGAGCAGAGACCAAGTCTAGCCCTCAATTGTTCTAGTAGCCACTTATTTGGAGGATGGACTTGTGTTTGACAGGTCGCTAATCAGATCATCCCTTTGATTGACCTCGGCGAGGGTGAAGATCACTTGAACCAAGCTTCCAACAGATAAAGAATTAGGTTTTCGCATACGAACTCGCCTAGAGACTCACTCATGCACCTGCCCGAAAGAGGCCATTGCCCGGTCCATGGACCTGGGAGATCAAGGCATCTCGATTAAATCTCTCAAACTCGTGCTGCAACCATCTGTTGGCTCTACACACCACTAGCTGCATAAATGACAGGGGAAAAACTAGGGCCGTTGAGCACCCAGACACTGGGCTTGCAGTAAGATGCAGCCACAACTCTGTAAACAAAGCAAGGTTGAAGAAGAGAAGAAAAATCTGTCATTTTTGAGGCATTATTTCATTTGTGGACTTGGTTCTATGCCCATGGTACTGGGACGCTGGGAGTCATGCTAACTACGGTGATGCTACGTGCCACAACGGAATCGTGACTTCCTGCCCTGGGTTGCCGGCACTGGGTTCTGTATCCCCGGCACTTTGGCTCCGCAGGGCTCCTTGTTAATATTTCAAGCCACGGAGTTGGGCGTGGGATGCCAATTTCTTATGCAGTGGATGTCGTGGAAACACGATGCGGCGTCCAAAAGTGCCATCAAGCTCTCAGGGGATGAAACTGGAGATTTTGCCACATTTTTTGGGAGAAGACTGAACTTGGCAACCAAATAGAAGCTTCTCCCCTCTGTCTCTGTTGGTTTGGAATCTTCATTCCCATCTCCACAACTCTCCCTTGCAGATCCCAACGAGGCGGCACGAGAATGGCCTGGGTCCGCAATACACCAGAGGGGACGACGACTGATGGTCCGAAAATCACGGGTATAACTACAGGGTTTACGGCGCTCTCGTTGTGCATCGTGTGTCTCAGGCTCTATGTGAGAGGGTTTTTGATCAAGTCTTTTGGACACGGTAAGTGGGCGTTAACTACGGAGTAACGAGCCGGTGTACTGGGATTGCTAATGTTGTTGGCTGTTAGATGACTGGGTGATTGTGATTGCCTGGGTTTGTTCCACTTTCAGCTATTTGCTATCTTGGCTGACTTTTGGTGTTTAGCTTGGCATCTGTGGATACACAACGGCAACCGTTATCCGTACGTCGTCCTCGCATCGAATAGTTTTTGATACTGATCGAAGGAAAGAAACAACATGGGGTCTAGGTCTCAAGAGTCTGGATGACATGCCTGATGAGAATGTCTACACGTTTGGCTTGGTAAGAGTGACAATTCCTCCTGTAGGTGTTTCTGGACGACTGACGGGAAGAAGGTCCAATACATAGGAGCACCATTGTAAGTATTGTTGTAACATCATGGGAACGTCTCTTCTAACTGATCAGCTATGTTGTCGGTATTTACGGATTTAAAATGAGCCTGCTTCTATCGTACATACGCGTCTTCCCTGGCAACTACCGCATTGCGACGATTATCGTCGCTGTCATCATCAGCATGGCACACATTGCATTTATTTGTGTCTTTCTTTTTCTTTGCACTCCGGTATGAGGGTATCGTTGCAACAAAGATACCATTCGCTGACCCTTGTCGACAGATTGCGAAGCAATGGGATCCGAGTATCACAGGTGGCCACTGTGCAGACGCCGTGCCATTCTACCTTAGCTTCTCCTCATTGACAATTCTATTTGATGTCATGGTGTAATTGGACCCTTTCTGGAACCTGTCTTCGTCTTTGGCCCGAGCTGACACCCTCTTAGTTTGGTCTTGCCGTTCCCCGCCCTTCTCAAGTCCCAAATCCAGCTTCGCAAAAAGATAGTCCTTCTCGGCCTCTTCGGCCTCGGCATCTTTGTCACCGTCGTTCAAGTCATCCGAATCCAGACCATCCAAAACCTAAAGAACTACCTCGACTCCTCGAAAGCCATCCTCTGGTCCATCATCGAAACGAACACGGGTATCATCATTGCCTCTATACCGACACTTTCCCCACTTGTCAAGTACTTTGCCGAAAAGTCGAGAGCAGCCACATCGTCGGCTTCATACAATTTGAACTCTCAGTATGCTTTGCAGAGTTGGAAGAGCAAAAAGTCTGGCATGAGGCCGCTTGGTAGTGGGGTTGATCATGAGGCACATGTTTCCACTGAGGCGCATCTGGATGACAGCACTGAGAATATTCTCATCATGTCTCCTGGGATTCGAAAGCAGACCAGTATTATAGTAGAGAGCAAGGAGGCTTCAACCCGGACAGACTCTTCTAGCGCTTAGGGTTATCACGCATCAATATCGAGTATTGTTGATCTTGGGCTTCTCCTGGCCTTGTCAGGTCTCTATGACATGTAAAACCTGCGAACGTGTTCTATGACAACAACATTCTCTCGGTCTACTAGAAGATAAGGACTTCAAATGATGCTGCCAGGATTACCTTGCCCTTGATGAGGACCTTGAGCTGGAGTGTGAGTCCCTTGGCCCCCAAGACCTATTCCTTGCTTTCGTGGCCGACCATCTTCGAGTTTGTCTGCAGCGAAACTATGTCTAAGAACTACTACTACAGTCTGGAGTGACCGTGATCTTCCCAAACTGTGTCAATCCTCGTCCATTCGAAATCGTTTTGGAAGTATGTAACCGTGCCCCCTATTTAGAGTCCACAGCCACAAGTAAGTTAGTGATCAGTCGATTATAAAACCCATTGTGAGAGTATTGCGAGCTCTTTCTAGCCCATCTTACCATATTCCACACTGCTTTAGTGGTGTTTCCAAGGATGCACGGACAGAGCATTACCCAACTCGCTGGGTCACCGGTGTTGCTGGGCCTCCAGCTGCCTCGCCCCCGGAGATGTCCGAGAGCCTTTCCGACTCTCGGCCTCGGATTCTTATTAATTCATTAGAGTTCTGGGGCTCCACTCCCCTCCAATCTAACCGCCTCTTAGGGTTGACACAGTTCTGGTAGAGTCGTTGACCGTTACAGTGACAGTCGACCGTCGGTCGCAACAACGAAGCTAGCTTGATGGGGGTCGGATATCAGCTCGGTGATCAACCACAATTGGATCAGACTGAAAGAGAATAGGGCCATGTGATTTTTGCTACAGTAAAATATGAGGCATGAGATACTCTCGTGATAAACCGCCAAGAGGTTGGAAATCGACATGATCACAGATGTCTTGGAGCGACGGTGAGACGGTTCAGAAGCGAAGCACATGCGCAACTCGCCCCCCTGCGTTGTGCACGATTAAAAAATTATATTTATTCCACATGTTCTACAAGTTGCTTCCAGGATAATCCTTTCATTCTCTCAGCACATGACCAACCCGACGGTCTTGGTGAGTTCAACTATGCGACTTTTTCGATGGCTCGCTAACTTACAGCCCTGGTATCTGGCAGCTTATTCGAGGCTAGATGTGTGATTAGCAAGGTGTTTAGTAGTTTGGGGGAGGTAGAATAGCTATTGGTGGGTTATTCAAGAGTTATTCAAGAGTAATCGAGGAATTGATGTGCCGCGAAGGGCAGAGAGGTGACGGCAAGGGCAGTTACTCAGTGAGAGGGACAACCAAACCCACCACAAATGGCTACTAAAACGAAACAGAATCATCTAGGAGCATTTTGCCACAGCCAGATAAATCTGTACTATATCCTATACTAAAGAGGCGACGATTTGTCTTGGCTTGCAGTTCCTTAAGCATTCTCGTCGTTGTAGGGAAACTTCACCGGCAACAAATAGTCAAGACCACATCAGCAACCCCCGTTATGAAGTTAAAGATGCTATTTAACCAACCCCTGACAATAGCAGCAGCATAATATTCAGTTTTTAAGGTCTCAGCAATAAGAAGTCAAACATTATCTGGCCTGATCGCGGGCGCAGACCCCAGGACTTCGAGGATGTGCTGGCGTTGTTATAGGTGTCATTATCATCTCGAGTAGGGTTGGTAATACCATCTGCCCACCGCCACACTAAACTTGACGATGAAGCAAAGACGGAGAATACGTACACATACGGATGTTTATTGGTGGCTCATCACCCAAGGCAATGTAAACGCTATCTCCTTGACGTATTGCCTAGCCCGAGCTGGATGTTTCGCACACTGTTTGTGTACTATACATGTTATAACATGAATCTGGAAACCGAGTGAATGCTGTTTAGTGCCCCAAACTTGATGATTCAAGCAAGCCCATCCCGCCTGGTACGTCCTTCGTAACGAGGACGGGCTACTCCACTACTTGTTTGTTCATCATCAAGCTGCTACTCGTGCCTTAACTTTAGTTCAATGGTATGGAGTACGCCAGTGTCTTTATCCAGGAAACGGCGTTTAATTAAAGTCGTCAGGATACGATATCGCGGTCAGGTCCATCAGGGAGTGGACTTGGTCAGGACATTGCAGGTTGTTTCGGTGAAGGAGATACAATGGGAACGAGGTTCTTATAACAGCTCCCACCAGTTCTCATTGTCAAGGAGACGAGAAATCTCTTATCAGTCACAATTAGACCTAAATCTCGTACGACCACCGTCAAACCCTGCGCATGTTGCCCAAGAGTCACATCTTGGTGGATCTTGCTGCAACTCATACGTGATTATATAGCCTTATAAGGTTAACCGAGGGCAGGGATGAATGAGTTCTCAGCCACTGAATGAACTTTTAAGAGTTACAGAAACGGGCATGAGTCGCCGCCAGCCCGTTCAAACAGGTGACTCGAGGGTCTAGTCGGGAGTTCCGGGCCGGTCTAAACAGGACCGATGAGAGATTCACCGCTGTTTCCAAGACCTATAATAGGAATACTATCAATTTATTTACATTAAGTATACATGTCATAAACGACCTCCAAGCCGTAACTACAAACGCTTTTCTCCCCCTCATGAAGAAACACCACAGACACCATGACATCTACACAAAGGAAAAAGCCAGTCTCACGAGTAAGCCATCCATCCATGCCAAGGGTTCTTGGACCTCTCGATCCTTGAAGCGCTCATGTAAGCAGTACCCTGCAGACGATCCTGAAACTCCTTGAACTTTTTCGTAGGCGCCCTCTTCTCGAATAGAATGTCCAACTCGAGATAGGACAATGATTTGCACTCGGGTAGCCGAAAGTAAGCCCATAGTAGGCAGAGGAGGGTGGTGCCAATGTAGACGAAACACACCCTACCCTTGAGGTTCCATGCTGTCGGACTCAGCATTTGTGGAACCACGACGTTGTTGAGCATCATGAAGATATTGTAGGTTACTCTTGCTAGTGCGACTGTTTTGACGCGGAGTCGTGTCGAGGGGATTTCGGCAACCAGGACGTAGCAAACGGGGCCGATGGTGATGTTGTAAGTGAAGGTCATGGCAATGATGATGCCACCCAAGATCCAGTTGGTCACACCTGTCGAGACCAGGGCAATGGACGAGATTCCACCGACGGTCAAAAAGCCAAGGGCACATGAGAGACCAGTGAGATAAAGCTTGCGTCGACCGACGAAAGAGAGAAAGATCCAAGAGATCATGCCTCCAAGGATACCCATGCCATACATTCCAGTGGACAGCGTGAACGAGTGTGCGGCATTAAATCCAGCCTGTGTAAGAAAGTAGGCGCCGTACGAGGTCAAGGTAGAGCCGCAGAGGGCCTGGCACGCCCAGACAGCACAGGCAATTTCGGTCCTGCGACGGTTTGCGCCCTTGAAGCAGTCTCCATAGCTTGCGCCTCCGTAATTGTACTTGTTTTCGAGATGATTCGTGTGTTCCATTACGACAATAGTGTCTTCAATGTTGAGATTGTGGCCGTTTGTGAGTCGTTTCAGAGCTTTGCGAGCTTCGTCCGGTCGTTCGTGACGAATAAGCCACCCTATTGAGGTCAGTAAAACGTCACAATGGGGAATTAAATACAGGGCGCTTACAGGGACTGTTTGGGCAGAAGCACACGCCAATGATGAGAGGCACTGCGATGGCCCATTGAATCGCGAACGGCAGTCGATAAGACCACTCGGTTTCATCGTCAACGAAGATACGAAGAACGCCCATGGCTGCAAACTGTCCAATCAACCAACACATGTTGACGTTGCTGAGCAGAATGGCTCTCAAGGTTGATGGGACGACCTCGGCGGCGTAGGTAGCTGCGAGGGTCTGGATAACGCCCCAGGGAAAGCCTGGAATTGATTAGTTTATCAATCCATTAGGATGATGCAATACGCGATGATACATACCACAGAGTGCCTGTCCAACTGCAAGCATGGCGATGCTGTTGGCAAAGAAGGAGGCAAAGATAGCAATCATGAGCCAAACCATGCAAAGGACCAACATCTTCCGATACCCAATCAGATAAGTGATGTAACCATGAGCAAGCAAGCCAACGATTTCGCAAGCAATGGCGGCATTTTGCAGTCCCATCTGCCATGTTGGTGAAATCTCGTAATCCTGCGTGATCGTAGGATCGTCAACATTTGTTATTGGCGTTCCATACCTCCTCCGAAAAGGAGGAAACGCAATGAAGCCTTGTATCAGCGACTTGTCAAAGGCCTCCATGATGATGGTACAGAACAACATCAGAGACCACGCTACAGCCTTAGGATACTGACGACATGTTCCCCAGAATGTAACCTGGCGTTCTCTCTGCAGAGTTCTGCGGACGTGGTCTGGGATGTCGTTGGAGCTAACAGAGATTCGACCTGGGCCTCCCATATCGATGGCCGTGGCCCAAGCTCTGGACCGCGGGGATACAGATACAGGTTCTGAAACAACCTCCTGGTCCTTTGCCGAAGCTTGCTCGCTGTGGATTTCTACAAGGGCGATCTCGTCGCGACTGTCATCGCCCTTGTGACCTCGTCCAATGAATGTGAGCATTATTCATGGAAAAGATAATGAGGCAAGATAATGATGGAATAAATGTGTAGGTGAAATGCAGAAGCGTGGAACAGTGTAACATTCCTCGACGGCGTCTTTGAGCACGGAGCACGGGTGATCACTGCCTTAAGATATCTAGGGTCCCTGACTGGGGTGTACAGAAACATTGCCTCGGGACGAGGCATCGTGCGATGCTAGTCACCCGGAACTGGAACTGCATGGTCTGTCACTCCAGCTTTGAGGGGAAAGCCTGGAGAAGCGACATGCTTGGCGTCAGGGGCCGACATTCCTTTTCCCCCTTACAGCAACATTTTGCTGGGTTAATTTCCACAGAGTATGGGAAGAAAGAGTAAATTATGCAACCTCTTAATCTGACATGTCGCAGTCCAACATCAGGAACAAGAGCAAAAGGCGTGTGCTCGCTTGGAGATCGGCCCGTGACAAGCGGGTAAGCGATCGGTTTGGGGTAAGGCTTGACATGTCAGATGCAGGTCCAGGGGTAGTTGAAACAGAAATTTTGCCCCGATCTGTTGGTTCTGGGTGTGACTCGGGCCGACATTGCGACCCGGATGTCGGGATACTACGCCGGCCAGACGTGATATTTAATAGCCACCCGCATTATTGCAGTCTTTTTTCCCTTCTCGACTTGGTTGAGCAGGTTGTCACATGGTGCGGCCCGGCCAAGGGGATACATAATGGCAATGCTTTTCCGAACAGCCACCTCCAGAAACGATTGGATTACCGGATATGACATCCATGCTCAAGTTGGTTCAGGTGTTGGTAGGATTCGAGGTGCTACATCAGTGGTATCACTTTTTACTGCACAACCCCCCACAACCCGTGGCAAATTGGCCAACATTAATGCTGCTGCCTTCCTATTTCTCGGCTTACTGTCTGTTTATGGTTTGTTCTCCTTGCCTACATGATAATTGTCCGGCTTTCCGTCAACCTCCTGCATTTTGGTGTCACCTGCTCTTTATTGTTGGCTGCTTTGACCCATTTCCACGGGAGCATCAGTCACAATGACAAGAACACAATCATCAGCACATATCGTCCAACATGATCGGAGACTCCCGCATACTGCCGGCTTTGCAAATGGCTCTTTTTGTCATCTCAACCGCGTTCCTTTCTCGGCACACACAAAAGAGCCAAGCCTCCCTCGGGGATCAAACCCTAGCCCCGCCGTGATCATGAAGCCGCATTTGCAAGCCCTTGCAAGATAGGTAGATGTGAACCTCTCCAAGTCACTAAGAATTAAAAACACGTACATACAAGAAACTAACTAATATCAAGAACCGTTCTTACACAACTTCCTCGGGAAGCCACTGATCATATAGCCCTCTCCATCACCGAGACAAAGGCGAATCTGGCACTTTGAATGGCTGCTGTTGAGTTTGATCACCACCTCCTCACCTTCTGACAAGCTGAAGACATTAGAGTTGATCATCTCGCTGATAACCGAAGTCTTTACTCGCAGCGTCTGCTCTGATCTAGAACCCTCTTGTTCAATTTTGAAGCAGGGGAACGAAAGGTCTTCCGTGCGAATCTTGTCGAATAATCGCCCAATCTTGGAGATCTCTCTCGTCTCGGACAGACTGCTAAAGCGAGACCTGATCTCTCCTGACAAGGTGTGGCTATGTTAGTGACACACGGTCCTTGCCCCAAGCAGCTGATTTTCAACTCACCTGTAACGCTGAAGCAATCCTTCATGGTTGAAGTATGTTTCACCTCAAAGTAGAAAGACCTGGATACTAATCTGTTGGCTGCATCGTCGAGCAACTCCTTGGACTCCCTTCTGCTTCGCCAGAATTCCTGGGCCTTTTCCTCGAGGGCCGCAACCTTGGTTACTTCATGCAGTTCAGCCAAGGGTGGATCCAGCAGACTGTTCAGACGCAAGATGTTGTCGCCTTCAGCTTGGTGATCCCTCTGAAACTGTGCCCATATCTTTTCCGAGTTCAAGCTATTCGAGATGTGATCGATTGCAACCTGGAAAAGCTCGTAAGATCCTTTGAGCTTGTTCCACCAACTTGGTTGGGTTTGAGGCTGTTCTGCTGGCGGACTCGTCACTGCATCTTGGGTCGAACCGGAGCCGACGTTGACGAGAATATCTAGTGAAGAGCGCGGCCAGAGTAGTGTGGACTCTTCCCATGCAACTCGAACTGGGTTGTTGTGATGGAGGCCGCCATCGACGTAAGACGTGTCTAGCGATTCGTGAACGTAACTGGCGAACCAAGTTGGCGCGGCAGATGATGCGCGGGCTCTAAAACTCGAGTTAGATAAAAGATAGAATCTTCACAGGTATGGATCAACTTACGCTTGCCAAATCTTCCAGTCGGTATCAGGGTTTGTCTGTCGTATCAACCGATATGACATATCAGCTACCCAATGTAAGCATCAGAAACCCTCTCCATAGTATTAGGGGTTGAACATACCAGGCTCTGCACGATTGTAGTTGGCCAAGATGACCGGACTTCCAGTACTCTGACATGCAACCAGTCCAACCCTCGGCTGGAATGCAGATTGACAGTCATGAGCGGTACCGAATAATTTCGCGTTACGACCGAAAGCTTGAATCAGAGCATTTTCAAGGCCCTCGGTTTGGAAACGAGGGAACCAGTAACGGCCGATTTTCTCAAGGACAGGTATCCCGGTAGTCCAGCGCATGGTGCTATCGAACCAAGTTGAGATGAATGCCGAATTACAGAGCTTCTTGAACATTGTTGCGCATTCAGAAGAACTCCAGCCCTTCTTGGCGAGACCAGCCGCGATGATTCCTCCGGTACTAACGATTTAATATCAGCCAGGCTTGGGTTAAAAGTGTGCTCATATTACTTACCTTGTTCCCACAATTAGGTCGAAGAATGAAGCAATTGGGACTCCTCCAAGACGCGCTTCTAGTTCCTGTAGAGCAACGAGCTCGACGATTCCTCGGACTCCCCCCCTGTGTTCTCGTGAGCTTTAATACAACCACAGGGTGAAAGTGTACTTACCCATCCAGAGCCAGAACACGGATTCCCATGTCGGGAGACTGAAGTCGAAGAAAGGTATTGGCCTCATGTTCTTCGTCGAGAGGGCATTCGGACGTTTTAATCAATCGAGGGCTGTGCTCAACAACCTCCCCAACAGCGACTGCACAATCTCGGCAGATAATATGCTTGCAAGAGAGAACATACTCGGGAGTGTTCATGAAGCACCCAAGGCAGATGGACTGGTTTCTGAAACATGTTGCCCCCCTGTGAGTACGATAGAAGTCCCGGAGAATTTTCATGTGGACTTCCATGTGAGGAACTGAGTTCTTCCGGTTTTGCAACAGACCTTTTAACCCCTGAGTAACGCCCATGACGAAGACTTCACCATCTGTCGTTGTCAGGCTACTCTCGTATCCACTGTCGGTAGAGGTGCGCCCTCTGATAATCTTTCCACTCTTATCTTGGCATCCTGATGCGTGCCCGTGTCTCTGGTTGATGCATCCGGGGTGTTTACAGGGCCAATAGTCCTCGTATATAGAGTCGAATGCCTCTTCGCAGAACGACTTGTATATATCCATGAGCTCTGTTTCATCGCCGAGGTACTTTTTCCTGTCAGCATCCAACAAGATACTGGATGCGATCGTCTTCCTCATGGCTCCAAAAACGGCGTCGGCGTCGAGCTCACTTCCCTGTGCGTGTTGAATCAAGCCATAAGCCAGATACACAATGTTGTCCTTAAAGTCGCGCTGGACGGGCTGCTCCTTGAGTGAGGCTTTGACAAAGTCAAAAGGAGCGGACAGTCCAATCTTTGACGTGAAATGGTCGAAGGCGTGTCCAAAGTATGGAGTGATCTGATCCGCTGAGAGGCACCTCCTATGCCTGTGTTTCTTCTCCCTGGAACTAGTACAGCAGTCATCGATGTGTTGGTATATCGTCTTGACTTGCTCCACCATCAGTTTCGTCGGCCCTCTTCCGTCATGGAAGCCGGGAAAGCGTATGGCAGTTACGGTGGCATAGAATTGTCTGAGCAAGCTCATTGTTGTTGCTCGTTCCCTAGGAGAACCCTCCGGTCGCGAGTCTTCCCAGGCAATTATGTACTTGCTGAACTTTGGGATGTTGTATAAATTGTTGTCAAGGGCGGAGAGAAGCCACTTTGTTGTTTCAGCCTTGTCCCAATTGCCTTGGTCGTCTAGTTGGAGATCGGTGCATTTGTTTAGAGCAATGACAGCGTGAGGTAAGACGGGCTGATTCGAAACGTGGCAGACAGACTCGGAGCCCCATTCAAGTAGTTGATGGATGACATTTTCAATTGTCCTGATCAAGTTAGCATCTCATTATGGAAGAATTCAGCGACTGGAGGTACCTGGTGTTAACAAGAACAAACACCACCACGTCAGAGAAGGTATACAGAATCCGGGAGTATACCTGGGAGACAATGAATTCCCGGCCTTTCCCTTCAGCTCCAAAGATGGTTCTCCCAATACCGTCGAGGAGCTTCTTGGCGCGGGAACGAGCAATTGCATTTAGGCTTTGGGGTATGTTGTCTCCTCCGTTGAGGCCTTCGCAGTCGACGTAAAGCTTCGGGTTCTCAGTCCCGAAGCTCATTGGATCGACGTAAAGGTGAACATCTCCTGAGGTTGGCTGCTGCTGATTCTGACTCGCCCCAACAACAGGGGCCGCGTAGTCTCGAAAACCTTTGTCCAAACCCTGAAGGGGATTAGAAGAACGTCCCACGATAAACCACAGAACACAGGGTCACGAACCTTGATAAGAAGGTTAATTAGTCCGCTTTTGCCACCGCCTAATCTCTGGTTAGAAACACCACCAAACTTTGACGAGGCGTCGTAAACTTACCTGTCTCCCCAATGAAGGACACAAGAGATGGGAAGACTGCATTTGTTCTTCCGGGGGTTCCCTCAAACATCAATCTCTCGAAGCGCTCATGGTTGAGAAACTTCTTGGCTGAATTGGGGGTTCCTGTGGATAGATCATCCCCGACAGCAAGCCAAGTAGCATCTTGATCTTCGATATGTTTATCCCGTAGCTCCTTCTTGCTCCACACAGGTTGTATACAGTTGCGGATGCGAAACTCTAGCTCTCTGTCTATGGGCTCGTGCGGCTGCTGGCCTTTTGGAGTCGCTCTTCGATGAAGGTGTTGTTCGCCCCAGTGGGATTGGCAGTATGTCGCTTGGCATTGGTTGCAGAACAGTTGTACGACGTCAGGTCCATCTTCACACCCATCGATCTCGCAGATGGCATTTAGTATTGCTTCTCGTTGGGATATGGCAGCATGCCCATCCGGCTCGTCTGCGTCCAGTGTGTCGTCAAGATCTGTATTTGTACGGCTGGGCAATATGGGTTTGAAGGGCTCGGGTACGTGACTGGGAGGGGATGTCGAAGTAGGCTCGGCTGGGACATTTGGCGCGTTTTCCAGACGAGGGATTTTGAGTGGCTCCAGAATGGTCAGCGCAGGAACCAAGTCCTTCGATTGTCGTTGTACTCACCTCATCAGGCTCTAGCAACTTTTCCAAGGGGAATGCTCCAGGAATCATCAGGCCCATCAGGAGATCGTCAGACATGTTGGGAAGTTTGTCTAGAGGGCCTCCATCTTACCGCTCTGTGATGGGAAGAGAGGAGAGGAATTCGTGGGTGGCGGGCCTGGGACTCCCCATTTATCATAAGACCCAGATTTTGAGAATCAGGCTCTCAATGACCTCGTCAAAATAAGGCAGTCTTGCACCGCCTGGCGGCATTCTCGTACTGGGCGGACCTCTGAGAAGCCGCTCTTAAAGCCACCTATATGCAAGACTCATGCATTTTCAACCTGTATTTCGGTTATTCGGCAAACCATTGGTGGCAAGGCAGGATGCGAACCATTGTCCAGAGTAATCATGTCACTTTAAGAGTGCCACCAAGCCACGGGCGCCCAAACGAGGCAAGTCGCTAACGGCAGCCCGTTGAGGCTAGCGAAGCCACTATTGATGCATGAGGTCCGCATCCAGCTTGAAACGGTTCGCATAGATTTGTGAAGGCAGCTTTAGGGTCGCAATCATAAGAACGGTTGTAATAGTGAAAGTGATCAAGGCGAGGATGGTGCTTAATGCTTTGTATATTTGTTAGCCACGACGAAAGAAGAGAAGTAGGCGAGCAGTAAAGAGGTAAGTACAGCATTACATAAATAACATATAACTTTTATAAATATAAGACCTTATATATAAAAAGTATTAATAAAAAATTATTATATAATTTTATTAAGACTATTTTTTTTTAAAAAAAAAAAAATTAAATAAAAAATTAAATACGAGAGTAAACCGAGAGGCGCCGGGTAAGTTCGTGGCCCCTCCAGCACGTGACTGCGCGCTGCCAAGTTTTATCGCGGGGTCGCTCACCCACCCCAGGCATCACTCTCTCCAACATGAGCCCTTAACACAACCAAGCCCTATAACGTTCTACACAGTGACCTCACCATGTTCAAGAAGAAACCCGAGATCAAGAACCTGGCGCCCTTGCGATCCTCAGACCGTCGCAAACTCGCTGACCAGATCATACGCGATTATCGCATTCCTATCCCTCAGTCATCACCTGATGATGATACTACGTCATCAGGCGCGCAACAGACGCTCTCATCTCTCCGCAACTCTCTTCTCCCAGAGTCTACCTCTTCTGCGCGATTTACGACATCTTCTGGACCGAACTTGGCTCAAATAAGTGGTACCATCTATGTTGGTACATGTCCAGGGCAGGATGAGAGGATACTTTGGTTTCAGTTTGGAAAGATCCCGAAGCTAATTCCGACCGTTTATACGCTGTGGCATAACCCTAACATTGTGCCGCTACTACACACACCAGACTTCGTTGTTGAGGAGAAACTCACTCATGGCTCGGATTTGATGATACCTGGCCTCATCAAAGCACCGAGCGCTGAGTGGGACTCAAGAGCCATCACGGGTTCCGTTGTCGCTGTCGCCGGTATGCAAAAGGATACGGTGCCTTTGTGGATTGGAACATGTCAGGTCGACATATGCAACCTACCACCGAGCGTCAGGGGACAGAAGGGTGTCGCGGTCAAGGCACTGCACTGGGCAGGAGACGAATGTTGGAGCTGGAGGCCACTGGGGAGTGGAGGACAGGTGCCACCAGAGAGTCTGGATGGCTGGCCAGGGTTGACAGCAGGGGCTGCTGAAGGCATTCAACAGATGTCCCTAGAGGACAACGAGGATGACGGACACGAAGCGGACAATGGAGCACCAGTTGGGGACACCCACGAGGAGGGAAGCCCTAAGGACGACAGGGACGCAGCAGAGGAAGAAGAGTATGAACCGACGACCAAGGACATCGACGACGCATTCCAAAAAGCCTTTCTCTACGCCATCCACAAAGCCAAGGCGGACAAGCAAGGTCCCAACTTTGGCTTTGTGTTTCCCATCCAGCCATCGTTCCTCATCTCCAACATGATCCAGCCCTATCTCCGGTCACAGAATGCACAATACTACATCCTCAAGAAGACATCATGGAAGAATGCCAAGAAATTCATCAAGCATCTGGATAAGCTGGGTTTGGTCAAGTCCAAGGATAGGAATGGTGGAGAGACGGTTATTCTCGATATCGACTTTGACGATGATCTGGTTACTGGGTTCCGGCCGTACAACTTGCCGAAGCCCAAGGCTGCTGGTTCTGAACAGACAAAGACTGGCGAGAGCAGTGGACAAGCCTCATCATCTGCCGACGTCTCTTTGGGACAGTCCATCACAATCCAGAATGTCTATCGCTTGTCCCCTAAGCTTGTGCCGACACTGCTCCCTTCCAAGATGGAGTTCTACACCGCGCAACAAGTCTCGGCTGCTCTCAAGTCATACATCGAGCAACGGCCAGAACTGGGAGGACAAGGATCATCAACCGTCAAGCTTGACACGTTCCTTGCAAACAACATTCTGGGAACCAACCCGAGCCACGATGATAGCCAAGCTTTCGCATCAGGACGAATCTCCAGAAGTGCCCTACAGAAGCGCGTGTTGGATGACTCTCACCTCTGCCAGCCTTTCTACGTCATCAAAAGAAAGGATTCCGCATCCGAGCAGAAGCCCAAGGCCGGTCATCCACCTCATGTCCTCGTCACGATCGAAAAACGAACAGGCACAAAGGTCGTCACCAAGATTTCCAACCTCGAGCCGTTCTTCATCGATCCGCAACTACTGGCCCCGGAGCTTCAGAAGAAATGCGCCGGTTCAGCAAGCGTCGGACAAGCCAGCGGTGCCAAACCTGGTCTGTTGGAAATCGTGGTGCAGGGAGATCAACGGAAAATTGTTGTGGGCGAAGTTCTTCCCAAGAGGGGCATCGATGCCAAGTGGGTTGATGTGGTGGACAAGACCAAGGCGAAAAAGAAAAAGTGAATGAAACCTGGGTCGTCAGGAGAGACATACATGCGACGTCTTGGCAAAATATGTATGTTTGATATCTAATGCACACATAAGCAAGAGGAAAACCTGCATGGATTGTCGCCAAGGGGCTCCATGGTCTTGGCGTGTTGGCCCATACTCAGAAAACCTGCTTTCGGGGGCTTGTCGGTCTTGGTCACAGCGGGGATAATTCGTGCCATTGTGACGATTAAAGAATTAGCCCTTGACCCGAGCGAGGCTGATGATTCCAGTGGTCCTAGCTTAAGCTGACTCTGTCTCGTCTTTTGTATGGAATCATGTCTACCGCCTGACGACTCTTTCAAGGCTGAGCTGAGCGAGTGAGCGAGCAGGGTTCGGAATAGAGAGACCCGAAGACGTTATAACTCCGACGATGTAACCCTGGGCCAACTCTAAATCTTTGCTCAGATTTTAATCTGGTCCTCAAACTCTTGTCGTGTGACGGGCCGCGCGTCATTGATAAGATGAGCCCCATTTTGTCTGGTGCCAAGAAACACCAACCTCTTGGCCCCATCGAGAGAGCGCGTCATGCAACCAATGGACATGCTACTTGGACCATGAAGGATACATGCGGACAAGCATCTTGAGTCGCACAAAAGCAAGTACCCCATTAACAAATGCTTATCAGATGAATTACCGGTGCCAAGACTATACTGACGCGTGGCCAATGCATGCTTGTAAGCAAAAATTACCGTCGTCGCCAAGCGAAACCTTCTTGCATGACGGAATTAGCGGACATATGCGAAAATGCTTACAAAATGGGGTTCTTGGCATTGTGCTATCCCACATCGTCGGCCGAGACGGCCAAGGGCTTGGTACAGGTATTGTTCCACGATGAGTTTGAGTATTTATACTTTTTTGCACCCAATTCAAAAATGATTTCTTCCTTCTGTTGTATTCTTGGCATTGCTACCTACCTACATCCCGCTGCTTCTTCCGAATCCTCAATCAAAAACGGGTGATAAGGAGTGCTTCAACTGGTTTGCTAATCAAGCTCCATTGGATAACGTTATGTTGCGAATTGCTACCCTGATAGCTTCCTTTGCAGCATTACCCTGCCAAGCACTTGTTCCTCGTCAATCAAACAACGACGACCTACCACCACTAAAGTTTAACGACGATGGAGCTTTCCATATCAGTGTGTTCTCAGACCTTCACTTTGCAACAGGTTAGTCTTATAAAGCCATTGACTCAATTACCGTGTTGCTAATAAGAATAGATGCATCGGGGTCTGGTCCAGACATCGATCAAAGAACTACTCAGGTCATAGGCGATGTGCTTGACTTTGATACACCAGATCTAGTCGTGATCAATGGAGACCTTATCAACGGCGAAGACACATACCGCGATAATAGCACCCATTATGTAGATCAGATCGTCTCACCGATGGTGGAACGCAATCTGACTTGGGCTTGCACATACGGAAATCACGATCACAACTACAACATCGACGGAGATGACATCTTGGAGCGAGAGCAAGGGTTCACCGGTTCTCGAACCCAGAAGATGGTTGATGGAGACGATGCTGGCACCACCAACTACTATCTTCCTGTTTACGCCTCCAATTGCACGACTGCCCGAGATTGCACCCCCGAGCTACTCCTATGGTTCTTTGATAGCCGCGGAGGCTTCTATTATCAGGGTTCGCGTCAGCACAACTGGGTACACTCAAGCGTGGCGGAATGGTTCAACGAAACCAATGCCGCTCTAGTCGAGGAACACGGCAAGGAAATCCCATCCCTTGCATTCGTTCACATCCCGATCCACGCCTCTTATATATTTCAGCAAGAGTCCGATGGTCCCGATGAGAACTACCAGCCCGGTATCAATGAGGAGGACGTTGTGCAACAGGGCGATGGATGGTGTGCTGAGGATGATGACAGCGGGGATAGCTGTGACTATGGAGATCAGGACTTGCCCTTTATGCAAGCGTTGGTCTCGACACCGGGAATCATTGGACTCTTTTACGGACACGATCACGGAAATTCCTGGTGCTACAGATGGGACGACCAACTCCCCGGTATGAACATTACCGGAAACGGCATCAACCTCTGCTACGGCCAACACTCAGGCTATGGAGGTTACGGCGACTGGATCAGAGGAGGACGCCAGATCTATGTGACGGAGGAGGGCCTGAAGAACCTTGAGATCGACTCTCATATCCTCTTGGAGACGGGCGACATTGTGGGCAGCGTGGCACTAAACTCAACCTTCAACACGGATCGTTATGAGTCGACACCGGTCCAGAAGACGTATTGGGATAGTACTAGTTTGGGTGTGCCCTCGTTGGCTGTGGGTGCTGGAGGTGTTTACGCTTCGGCTTTGCTAACCCTGCTCTGGTTGGCAGTATAAAAATTTGATACCTTGATACTTAGTCGCAAAAACAATCTAAAATTATTTGAATACATGCTCAGCTCAGAACGTGATGTCATTGTAGATACGAGAGAGTGCGTAGATACGTCGTCAACGTGCAGCGTAGGTAAGATAGCGAAGAATGAACTGAAGGGGCCAAGAGATGGCCTGACAATCTAGGTATGCATAACCATTTCACAAATTAATACAAACGTGCATAACCTGCTTAAGCTGATGGCATACTTGTATGGATAAAATCTTCAGTCAGGTAGTTATTATGGTCGAGCGACAGCATGTGAACAATAAAGATGACAGGTTCTATTGTCAACACTACATGTCTATGTTTCTTTCCATGGATCAAACAAGTGCAACTCTTAATAGCCACACTCTATTCGTTGTCTCTAACATCAATGACAGTCGACTTGAACTTCCTGGCAGGAATCCTGCGGTTGAACAGGATATCCGTCTCACGGTATGTGCGATCCTTGAGCTCAGGAAGGAAGAAGAAGGCCGAGAGGAAGCACACAACAGCTGTACCTCCCCAGACGTATCCACACTTGCCCGCAAGATCCCAGCCAGTAGGGTTGAGGAGTTGCGAGGCGAGGTAGATCATGGGTATCTCAGCAACGTAGTAAGCCGCACGACCGACACCGGTGCTCAGGGCACGGAGACGGACGGAGGATGTCTCGGCGATGACGGTGTATGTAGTAGGACCCAGGGCTCCGGCATAGACGAAGGAGATTAAAATGCCGAGAACGGCTTGGGCGTAGTTTGTAGCGTTGTTCTGTGGAATGGAGGCACAGATACCGAGGAGGAATAGTAGGGTGACGTTGACGGCTGTGCCCCAGAGATAAATCGTGCGACGTCCCCACCAGCCGCTGACGGGGAGAGAAATGATGTTGGCGATGAATTGAAGGCACGCGTTGATCAGGTTGAGCTGGAAAGCACGGTCCGAGTCGACTCCAGCTTCTATATGATGCATTAGTTGTCTGTTCAACTCACAGATGTTTGAGAGGAACTTACGCTCAAAGAAGAAAGTGGCCTGGTTGGCAATCAAGTTACCAGCAAAGTTCTGCGACGCATACATCAAACAGGTAATGATGGTTCGTCTCAAATCTGTGCCCTTGAAAAGGTCGAGAAGGCTAGGAGATCCACCAGCTTGTGCCTCAATCTCGACGGTACGCTCCATCATGGCAAGCGACTTTTGAGCATGTTCCTTGGAATCGCTTCCGAGACGCTCGATAGATCGGAGGGCTTCTTGCTTGCGGCCGCGGCGGATGAGCCACCATGGGGATTCTGGGGCGAGGAAGACGAGGATGAGGAGAGGGGTCTAGATGGGTTAGCATCGCGAGTGTGTTGTCATACGTAGGGAGACTCACGGGAAAGACCCATTGCAGGGCCAGAGGGACTCGCCAAGCCCACTGGTCGTTGCGCTTGTTGTAGGCATAAGTGGCACCAGCAACGATAATTGAGCCAATGGACCAAGACATCTGCAGAGTAGCCGTACAAGCACCTCGAAGGGCAAGAGGGACAATCTCGGAAGCGTAGGCGGGTGCATTGGCGATGAAGAAACCCCATGGCACACCTTCCAGAGCTTGTCCAACCACGAGAAGGGTAAGGGAGTTGGCCTGGATAACTCGAATTAGACGAAATCCTTATCTATGGGGTAGAAGAGGTACTCACAAAGAAGGAGACGAAAATGGTAGCGTTCATAAGCATCAAGCCCAAGATGGTCGTCCAGCGATAACCGAGATAGTTGGTGATGGGACCAGCCATGAAGACGCCGATAAATGCACCGCATTGACCAGCTTGGAACAAGGCACTCTGCCATTTTGTTGGGATGGTGTAACCGGATCCTTCGACGTAGACGCCGTAATGCTTCTGGAAAGCTGGGAGGGCGACAAAGTTGCCGTTCAGGAACATGTCGAATGACTCCATGACCTGTTGCACAGTTAGCTACTACATCTTGGGATCATGAACCAGTCATGAAGCGAAAGATCAGCGGTTGGAGGTACTGACAATCGTGAAACACATAATAAATGCCCAGAAGCAAGCCCAAGGATGCTTCTTGGTAGCCTCCCAAACACCAAGCTCATGTTCTCGATTCTCACCATCAAAGGCATCATTCATGAGATCCGAGTTCTTGAGAACCTCGGAGTGGTCGACATCAGCCTTGCCCTCGACGGCAAAGTCATCTTGCTTCTCAACAACAGTATGCGACATTGTGAAAGATCCTCTGATGCCAATGTTGCCAAGAGGCTTGGATCGCCAAGGCATCGGCCGGCCAAGATAATTATACTTCTCGATACCCTTCTCCACATGTTTGGGGGAGTGGACTCTGCATAACTAGACGTCGACTCATACAAGTGGTCAACGCTTTCTTCCCCCAATATTTACAGAGAAATGATAGGCGCGCGTCTTCAAACTCGGCAACACGGCAACTGGTGAGTTTGCCTAACGCTTCATTAGGATTGGGCTCCCGTTTGATTGTCTAAGCTTCTCCGCGATTCGTTTCACGGACAGCTCTCCGAGACGGGGCGGGTTGACACTTGGGGAATAGACTAGTCTGGGGATTGGCTTACATTCGAGACAACGTGACAGGCATGACGGGCCGAATGCGGAGAGCACGCTATCCTCCTCTTGTGGATGGTTTGAATCGTTCGCCTTTTCGCCTTGGATTAAGCCTGGAGAAACCCCAGACAGGACCGAGGTTACTGACGTGATTTTACCCACACGAGACGTAACGTTACATGCGGTTGCGGAGGTATTAAAGGGGGAAATGGGGCAATGCCCCATGGGGTCCGTGAGGGATGAGGGGATAAGCATGGAAGGCAAATGAGGGGATTAGCTCGTGCGGGGTTTGTTGGTCATGATTATTCTCTCTGGGATTGGTGCGTTTGATGCCAAGAGAGTCTGTGTCTGGTTGAAGTTTTTCAACGCGTGATTTGGGCAACTCGGACACAGCCCGACCGTCTCCAACAGTTCTTGGCTTTACTGTATCATTCGTCATCTACTGGTCCTGTCTGGGTGAGCTGGGATCCCAAAGTTGGGGTCACTCAGGCAATCAAGGCTGTCATTTTGGGGTAACTCGTACTGGTCTCCGATGTGGGGGAAGCATGAGGAGCGGGCGTAATGGAGAACGGGGCCCCGCATGACTCGCGATGACAACAAACTCTTCTCACGCAGGGTTGCTCTCTCCACTTGTTCTTGGTCTGGACTCATGACCTGGCAGCTGGTCAAGGAAGAAACCATGTTGGGACGGAAATTCCGAGAAGGCTCGCCCAGACCTGCATTTATGTGACAAGGACTCCTGGCTCGTCTGCAGTTCCTTGGGTTCTGTACCATGATCCTGGGTCACGTTGTTCTTGAGAGTGATGGTGCTTTAACCGCAGTGATAAACCTTCCACGGTAAATAGTGATGATAAGAAGATAAGAAGATTGTGCACGATAACTCCTCTCGGCGACGCCATTGATATCAACGACAAGAAGATAAGACGGAAGCCGGACTCAGAAAGAAGTCTGTTAGTGGGCCTGGCGGGTAATTTCCCGAGCCGCTCCGCGTTCCCCGGCCGGACTGGAGACGGAGACCGTCAACGACAACCCGGCTAATATTTGACGTCTGTTCCTCGCTATCTCCGGTCTCGTAAAAATTAGTAGGAGCTCGTAGGTTAAAAAATGTTGGATTAATTGTATTAGAGAATCATACAGATTGGAACGCCATACCCAACCCCACCCTTTACCCTCACCCTTCCCGCCAATTGACCCTATCCTTATTTAAGCACCCTTGTCTCAGAGCTTGCCTCACTAAGATCGTGATCCTCAGGATTGGTATAGACAATCTCAGTGTCCACCTGCTTGCGAATACCACCCCATTGAGAATCACTCTTGTATGTATCTCCTCCACCAACTGAATCATCATTGAGGCGGACATGACCAGTTCGGTTCGCCGTGATCAGAGTGGCCATCCTCACATTGGTGATTTCATCATGAGGCTTGTGTGCATATCGACCATCACCCGCCCTTGTGCCGTCGCGGTTGGCGGCGCCCTTGACAATATGACCCAGGAGCGAGGCCACGTTCATCTCGATGTAGAGTTTGAGGAGATAGGTGAGTTGATGAAACTGAACATAACTGCGCAGATGTGAGCTTGGTGGTGGTAGAACTTGAGCAAGGTTGCTTACACGACAGGACTAGGGAGGAACGTGGCTCCCATCAAGACACAATCCAGTGTGACCGAGACAAAAACCATGGCGACGTTGAAGTGAAAGAGTTGCCAATATTTGGTCAAACCGCCAGCGATAAGTCTCGAGCGAACAAGATAGATAAAGTAAAGGTTGAGGCCAAGATCGACAATCAAGAAAACGGCCTTTTCGGTTCGATCCCAGATGATGTTGATTTCCTCGTATAGGTGAGAGATCTGTAGACGTGCCGGGATCCAGATGCAGAAACCGCTCAGGTTGATGAGGCTGACGATGATGGCGACTCCCCACTTGATTTTGTTGACTCCTCTCTTACTGGGTAGTAGGAGGGCTATTCGGTTGATGATAATCTGTAGAATGAACTGGATTTGCATGCTCCAGAAGACGACTGTGAGTAGATATGTTAGAGACCGTCTTATCGGAAGTGAGGTCCCTGGTCGAGTTGCTTACTGATGAAGAAGAAAACCCAAAAGCTAGTTAAAAAACTCTGGTCAGCGTGATGTCTGAAGAGCAAGTCTAGGTTGATCTGAAGAAAGACATACCTTGGCTGCACGATACCCTTGAGCCAGATATACGTGACAATACCCATACAATTACACCCAATCCATTCCAACCAACACATGATGATGTAAGCACTAAACAGTCTCTGTCTCCTGTATGCTCCAAGAGACTGTTTGAAGGCGAGTGAGGCTGTGAAAATGGCTGAACCCAAGCTGAACCCAAAGATGACACTGGCGATGTTCATCTCAGTCTCCCCCGGCACCTCATTCTTGTACCACGGAGGGATGAGAAAGCCGGTCATGTTGTCGATTCAGCCCTGGCTGAGGATGGAAAAAGGGTAAAGTCGGATGGCGGTCGCTTGATGCTTGGCGGTTCTGATGATTCCCAAAGGAAGATATAAGACGACAAAAAGAATGAAAGAAATACAATGGTTACTCGCTTGCTGAGTCCATCAAGAAAAAAGATGAAGCAAATGTTGAAGGATCCGCCTTCAATATAGGTCACAGCCGTGTTAGGGATCCCCCCCTGATCAGCAAAAACTCTCTGGCCCTGTTTAGTCAACTTGATGCAAATGAATAGCGTAGTACTACTCTACTAGCAAATCGCGGGGGAGCGAGCCGTTCCTACATCTTGGCCGCTATTTTAATGCAGTGTGCAGACCTTTTCCCAGCTGCCTGGTTGCAACGGTGATTTGCCTCTATGCCTCTAGCATGTCTAGCACCTGGCAGTGGTTCATGAAGAAATGGGCTGACATTCTAGGATCCCCCCGCCTTCCGCGGCGCATTCTAGACCTTGGTGGGGAAGATGAAGATCGTCCGGGCCTTGCTAGTCAGGACCTGGGGGAGGGAGGGAACTTGTGCCAGACGCTGGCTCGATGCTGCACTGCACTGGGGATGGCTTCCGTTTCGACTCGTACACGGGTTCTAAACGCTAGTGGCGCAAGAAAGAAAAGCGTCGGGGGAATCTTTGTGTATCTTTCGAGGCTCAGTGGCATCACGCATTTCTTGCGATTGGGCATTCGGCAGATGACAACCCTGGGATCGACGCGTTTGGGTTCGGCGGAGTGTTGAGCCTGAGTCGCAGACTCATGACTCAGTATGTGTAGATGGCGACTGTCTGTGTGGCTTCTGTCTTTTAGGCGATCTGAGACGACTCGGGGGACAAGTGATTAGGTAACGTATTAGCCATGAGAGTGAAAGAACTGGCTTGCCCGCCTAGAACGAGGATGATATTGTGCCAAGGACAAACGGTCTTTGAAGACGGAACGGTCGGAAGCCACTCGTTGACTTGGAAGCTCTCGAGAATCCAGAAGAATCCGTACACGATCTGTACGTAATGGCCTTCTGTTTTTGAGGCTTGTGTTGGCTGAACAAGTGCCGGTATTAGTGCATGAATGGGCGATCTTTAGCACCAACACCTCACCCATCCTTCACAAGTCATCAACCAGGGGAAAGGGAAAAAAAAGATACCAAACTGTTGGTCTCTGCAGCAGTCCGCCTTGTTCTTTGGTGTCGATCCCCGCAAGGGTAATACCGGGGTAATTGGCCCTCCTTGATCTGGTCGGTTCAATAGCCCCCGAGACCGTGCGGAGGCGTTAGACTTTAGCGCGCGTTGCCTTTTAGGAAGGGGACCGGATGCGCTTGGCAAAAGGGGTTGGTGCGAAGGTATGTATGGTAGGTATGCTATGCAGGGACATATTGTTAGGGGAGCATCGTGAGGTGACAAAGCGTCACATAGATGGCATGTGTCTTCTGCAGAGGCTTGAGTAATGAAGTCTATTACACTTGTAAGAAAAGAACAAGCGTCGAGATCTTCAGACGGAATGCATCGCGTCCGTCGACTAAACAAGGGGAAACTTGAACTTGAACGATACGGCAGCCGGCATGTGGGGCACAGTCTCTAGCTCCGGGGCCGGAAGCGTCCCCCGAGTGATCGATCGTCGCTCGTCAGGGGCACTCGCTTGCGGGGGAGAGACCACCCTAGTGTTCCAACTTGGGACATCCGCGCAAACCTACGCCCTTGCGGTCCCTGCCGTACCCGAAATTAGCTTACTGTGTTGTTGCTTCCGCGGAGACCAACGGGTTTGGTTACAGTAACGGCCAATTTTGCGATGAGGCTGCTAAAGGATGAATGCCCGAGTTTTCGGGTTGTTGCGGCTGACTCGGTGTGGTGAGTTTAGCTCTTATAGGCCGGACTCCCGATCGTGTCGAGATAACTGAGCCACCATGGTATCTTCCGCCCTCGTCACGGTGATAGTGGCACATTACACTTCAAGAGCCGACGTGGCTTCTCTGTCCCTTGCATCAATGGAAGGATGGCTTATGTCACAGTGTCATGTGTCATTGGTTCTCATGTCAGTACCTATCCCATTGCTACAGTACCCATTGCGACCGTGACTACAACTGTCTTGAAACGGTGATGTGGAGGGGCCAATAACACGAGGGCAACGGCGTATCATCGCTCGGAATAAAGTTTTACGAGCATAATACCCCATAGAATATGTCCAAGTCAGGGGAAATGGAAGAAGGAGAACAGACAATGTGCCGTTTGACTACCAGCCAAAAAGTAGGGGTCCCCCCCAAGCCATGCAGATGCCAAATTGAGGTTTATTGCTACCACATGAGTCCATTCGCTTCGACACGTTCACTCAGAGTTGGCAAGTATGACGCAGTGACATGCTCGCCGCAGAACAATCACATTCTTCATCACATCCCTTACTCGCCTTGTCCTCGCGAAAACTGCCGAAGCCAGAGGTGAAACGCCAGGGACTGCATTTGGCGATCTCTTCTATCACGAGACGACCAATTGGCCGCCACTGCAGGCCATGTCAAGACGCGAAAACGTGCAAGGCTGAACATAGTCAGCGCCTCTCTCTGATAGCGATAACACAAGGCCTTCACAGCACTGATAAAATGGATTTGGAGCCTCCTTATCCGCCACTAAAACAGCTAGCTTTTCCACCACCGCGGGGAGGGGATCCGAGCAACGGCACTTGGGAAAGCGGGCGGCGAACTGAGTGGGGAGAGCGGCATGTGGAGATTTCCAGAAGCCGGCGTGAAATTGCCGGTTAGGAATGGAGGAGGTGACTGCTCACATTGAACTATCAACCTCCATAAGGCTGAATTGGAAAAGTGATGCCCAAAGGTCGGGTGGATCCGGTGCATTACCCGAACCTGTAGGGTATTGCACTTTTTCCAACTTCTTGAGGCGCCTGATTCCAAACCAGCTTTTTGATGTCTCACTGGGGGAGTTGTTGGTCAAAAGTCCCCTAACTAAGAGTGAGTATCAGGGCTTACTGGGGGGGTGAATAATTATGGTAGCCTTTCCCAATTTGCAAATCTTATGCAATAGACCATGGGCCATGCCTTCCATCTCGAAAGACTTGGTCACCGTAATGGGGTGAGAGGAACTCCGGCCAAGACCGAAGTCATCAAGCCCACTTCACAAAATGTATCTTTGCCTCGTCTTCGACTGCAGGCACCAGGAAGGCTAAAAATGATACTGTGTTAGCGTTGGGATATAATGCTTTGATGTATTGGAAATGTGTTCTTTGTTATAGTTGAAGCCTAGCCCTTGATGGGATTACTGGAGCCAGAAGATCGTATCTTTGCCTCTACCTTTCCGCCTAAGAGGTCCCATTCATGTGTTATTATAGGGGAAAAAATAAATGCATAGTATTACGCTTAACACGGCTTCTGCTTCAGGGTAATCAGCTCGGCCATCCAGTGTCTGAGGTCCTGATACGGAGCAACTCTAAGAGATTTCCAGAAGAGATGGCTTGTGGTTTTAGAGTGATACAAATTGCGTCAGGACCCGTTTTATTTCAGATTCCTATTTCACTCTCGTATTTTGTCTTGGCAATCTTGAACCGGGCATTTTCTGAAACTCCGTGTCGGCCTTTATCCCAACGCTCCGCTATCCGGACTTGGCAGATCTCGCCCCATGATCGGCAGGTGAGAAGCCACATAATCCCCGATTTCTTACCTGTCATGATTTGACACTGCCGCACTTGGCTGATAGCACCCACAAGTCGGGCCAATTCATAAGTCCGTCAGACTTTGTAAGGCCACGAAGGAGTGAGAAGCGTTCTCCAAGCTGCTCACTGCATTCTGGACAATACGGGTCTCCTTATCTTGGTTTTCCGCCCCGCCCTGTCTTAGCTTTTCTGGACGTAGACGGCGACCCCGATATCTAAGCCTGGAGAGAATCTTACAGTTGGAAGATTACCTCTGCCGCATCTGATGATCGCTGCTTTTCCTCGACCTATGTGTGCCATGCGATGTGGCTGGCGGCGAGTGATTGGCTGGTCACCATTGCCGTCTGTTGACTCTTCTTAAATATTCCTAGGAAACCAATCTGTCGAACAAGTCTAGGGGCGTGTTGTTTATTCTTAGTACTCGAGTAAAGATAGCTAGGATGGTCTTGTCAAGAGAATATCGGTGAGCTGGAGCAATAGTAGCGTGTGTGATCATAGTGTCTTCAATATTTTCGAGCAATTTCAAGGCTCTCTCATCTAAAATGGGTGCGCTTCGTCGGCCCAGATCATGATGCGCAGCCAAGGCTATGCTGACAACAAATGTCTCGATAGCTATGGCTTACGTGCTAGCAACGCCTTGAACTTGTGTGCACCCTGCAAGGAAAGCCAATGTTGAAGGTGAGACCTTTGTGAGATACTAAGGGATGGTTATCAATAGCATGCGTAAGCGGGCTCAAGTATCTGGCTTTGGATCAGTCAATCCTAACCGTGTGCCCATCTCTGGGGGTTTCAATCATGGTAATTCACGGCGATGACCATGAACGAGTGAGGCTGAAGTAGGAGCTCCGCAGCGAAGTCATGGCATGTCTGCCTTGCGAAAACAAGACCGAGCACTTATGGGACATTTCTTCCGCTTACGAAGTTGATCAAGGAGTTTATATCAAATATTCAAAGTCCGTCCCGGCACATTTCCAAACCCGGAGATATAAAGTCGGCATCGGTCCTCGGTCATCGGCCCCAGATGCCCGAGGCCGGGATCCACAGCAACAACCTAATTGGACCTCATCCGTTTAAGCATCCAAACAAGCTTGATTTGATAACTTATGTCCGGGTCTTTTATGTCCGAACTTGAAATGGCCGAGAACCTCACTAGATGCCAAGAACGGCTTGCGAAGCCCCCATAAAATATGGTTTGAGGGTCCAATGCCGAATGGGGACTTTTCGAGTTGAAGGTAATGGATGCCTGCGCCTCGTGGACCGCGTGGAAACGCGTCAGGTTTGAGTCCTTGAAGTCTTGAGGTATTGGAGATTACATGATCTAAGTATAGAACAATTAATTCATTGTGGACGATCCCTTTGGCCCTTGGAAGGTTTTGCTCGATACATAAGTAAGAAGGGGTTCTCTACACTTCTTGTTGGACACAAACTCAACAAACCAATTCCATATCCTTGAACCGAAAACACCAGCTATTGTCATCCTTTTTTTTTTTCTCCCGTCATCCATTACATCGCCATGATGCGACTTATTCCAAGTCTCGCCGTCTTCCTTGTCCCAGTCTTGCTCGGGTTGGCCACAATCGGTCTGACCTACGCGCCGTGCTACGCTACAGTATGCCCCGAAGACTACCTCGCCGAAGAAACAAAGTATCACTTGGCCATCTTCTACGGAATGCTTCTGGTACTGAGTTTCGCACTTTATCTACGGTCATCGTTTCGCCCTCTTCTTGCTCTAAGTAACCATCGCTCATCGGCTGAGCTTCCACTGCTTCGCAAGTATGTCACTATTGGAGGCATTGCTATCACAATATTCATCTTTGCGGGCACTGGGGCTACGACTGCGCTCTGGTGGCCTGCTCTCTGGAAATATTGGGGCGAAAGAACAGATCCTTTGGACTGGGACTCGGCCAAGATCCGCCTCACAGTCACTGGTGTGACAGGCCACTACGCAGACATTCTTTTGGGCCTGTTGATCATTCCAGTATCGAGGAATAACTTGGTGGGCCGGGCCTTTAAGCTACATCAGAGCACATTGCTGTTTGCTCACAAAGTGGTTGGGTATCTCTTCTTGCTGGCAGTCTTGGGTCACGGAGTGGCATACGCTGTAAGTTCCTTCTCGCCTGAACTAATTAAAACCTTCAGGTGCTAACTTTGGCATTAGATGTATGCGCTCGATGGTTCCGGCGACGGCGACAAGGGAAAAGAAGAAGCCTTCAGTACCGGCAACCCGACCATGACCCTCAAGGAAAGCGAAGGACGGAGCGAGTGGTACACAACTACCACATATAACGGAGCTGCTGCCCTCGTCGTCATCATATTTATTACCCTTACCGCTTCGGCCTGGATCCGACGACGCAGCTACAACTTCTTCTATTACACCCACGTTGTTTGCGCCATTCTGATATTTATTGGGGCCAGTATCCACGCCAGCACCGATTTCTATCTCTTGCTGCCAGGCTTGTGTCTGTGGGTTTTCGACTGGGCTTATCGACTATTCCGTGGAGAAGGTGGCGGGTTGTCCGAAAAGACCAACGCGACGTTGGAGAATGCGGGCAACGGCTGGTACAGGCTGTCACTCCCTATTCTTACTCGTAGCACGAAGAGCTATGACGAAATCGCCGAGTCTCTCACCGAAACTGGCCTGTCGTCTCTTACTCCCCTCAAAACTTACTACCTCAATATTCCTTCGATCAGCAAGCTTCAGAACCACGCCTTCACAGCAGCCGTCCCAGCCTCCAACACCTCAGGAGCAGTATTTCTCTTTCAAAGAGCGGGAGAGGCATCAAAGAAGACCCAAAAGGAGTGGACGTGGAAGGTCGGGGCGTTGGTTCCCCATCCGAATGATTCTACCTCGCTGGAAGTGCGACTTGAGGGACCCTACGAGCCGCGAGACACAAAGTTCCAACAGGCTTCTCACATCATCTGCGTTGTAGGTGGAACTGGAGTTACAGGTGCCTACAGTCTTGTCACCTGGTGGTTGAGGTTTCGAGCGCAAGATACCAACACTAGATTCACCCTTATTTGGGCTCTTCGGCACAGAGAGCAGGCGGATGTGAAAGAATGGCTGCATTTAGAAGAAACGGCGGCATTAGTCCCGAACTTGAGATTGATCACCAACATCAGCTCTGTTGATGGAAGGATGGACCCTGGTCAGTTGATCCGACAGTCTCTTGCTCTTGATAACACGCCAGACGCCGGCTCTGCCCATTCTGATGGGCAACAAAACCAAGACGCCAGTGCCTGGGTGTATAGCTCGGGCCCTGATGGCTTGATTCGATCAACAGAAGCGGCTTGTGTGAAGATTAGACGTGAGATTAGGGAGTCAGGGAGTAATGGTGTCAAAGAGATTGATTGGTATATGGCCAAGTGGGAGGTCTGATGGACTTAGAAATACGTACCTGATAGAGTAATAATTCATATTTTCTTTTGTTTTCTTTTTTTTACCCGACGTCTCCTGGTTTGGGCTTTCAGCTGTTATTTGCATGGTTTCGATAAACGGATATGGGGGGTGCTGCGGTCCTTACATTCCTACCAGGGCTTTACTGCCCTGAGCACTGTGTAGGATGGATCGTGAGGACCTCCTTGGCAGCCCGAGCCTCCCGCTCCCACCGCACCGCATCGCGACAATAAGCATGCCACTCTCCCTACATTTTAATCATATAGGGTCTCTAACCTCCTTCGCTGACTTTTCTTGAACCTTGTTTTCTGCTCTGCTGATCTTCCGCGAACGTCGTTTTCTTCTCTCGCCACCTTTGTGCCCACGTAATCCTACGATTCTGTTTGTGTTGTTCGCTGACTTCGCCGACGCCCTTCCCAGAGCTTCTGCTGACCTTGCCCACGTCTACGAACGTCCTAACCCACCGTTGTCGATTCCACTATGTCCCCCCAACCACGGTCCAATTTAACTGGCTGGCAGTCATCATGGGCGCTCTGAGTAGTATCTCGACGTTTGTTAATATACTCTGGAACATATTTACTAAGATTAACGAATGGTGGGACGCCAAAAAAAAGAAAGAAGATGATCCCGTTAATGGGATTGATAATAGATTGGAACAATTGGAGTGTACTGTGACCAATCTCCTACAGGAGGTCCAACAATTGAATGCCTCTATCGACGCCCAGGGAGCTGTGCTTACACAACAGACGGAACAAGCCCAACTACAGACCATCGCGCTCGACCCAGGCCATTCCTCAGACTACCGTCGCCCTGACCCAGGATGCCACCCAGCGTACCCGCACCCCCGTCCATGATCATAGCGCTCTTTATTAATATTTTATATATTTTTATTAATAATTAAACCTCCTTTCCCCTGTTAATACCTTATTTTCTTTTAATAGACTATGTAATTACTTCCCTAGCGGTAAGAGCAATAAATTGCAATATTTCTTTCTACTATTACGAACTATAATTTCTGGAAATGCTGAGTTCTTTGGGCAGCGAGCGAGAAGATCAGCTTATGCACTGCCACTATTAAGCAAGGCAACTGCATGTATTGCTTATCTTTACAGGACCCGTTTGACCAATCCAAGAGCAAGCTGGAGGTTGAGCTAGCCTTACTTTCCTGTAAAACATGGGTTTTAAGGATTGAGTATATCAGTAGTTCGATGCGGATTGGCAGCAATCTCTTTCACGGCCACGAGAAAAAGAATTACAGCGAAGTAATGTGAACTTGGTAGGTTATTTAATGTTACAGACAATCTATTAGTTAGGTCACCCGCCTCAACTAAGCATCTCCTCACACCCTATGCATTCAATGTATTGCAAAACGTACCATTGATGAGTGTATGGCTCAATTACAATCTCACCACTCAAGAAGTGAAGTTTGATGACGTTGAGAAAGATATTTCTCAACTTCCTTGGTCGTCGTCTCCCAAAAAGCGCGGACTTGATTTAAATCCTTTGCAACTCGGTGAGGCTCCTTGACCTCGCCAAAGGGTTCCAAATATTTGCCCTTGTACACCTCAGGTTTTCTCCAAACCTCTGGAGCGGTAGCGGCGAATAGCGTCGTGAAAGAGCCCTCGTCCAAATCCAGCATGGTCCTCCTAATGAGTGGCTGCAGGAAAGAGGAGAAGATACCCACAGCATTGTCACTCTTGACGGCGCCTGGATTGAGAGACATCGACATGATGGGAATCTTTGCTTGATCGAAACGTCGTTGGAGTTCTTGGGCGAATAAGACATTGGCTAGCTTGGCCATGCTATAGAGCAGGACATTGATGTTGAACATGCGCTTCTGCACGTAGCGGTACTTCCATGGCTCATACGGCAGTTCGCCGCGAAGGAATGCAGGGCTCGAGAAGTCGACCGCGTAGTCTGCGGGGAGAAATATGTGGTTCGCACTTGATGAGACGGTAACGACACGGACATCGGCATCCTTTACGGCCGCTGCATTCTTGAGGAGTGGGAGAAGGCCGTTTGTGAGGACGAAATGGCCGACATGACTAAAGCCTGTGAGATGATGTCGTAAGAAATGGGAACAAGGCGCACATACCAAACAGCCATGGCTGTCTCCCAACCCGCTTCATTGGTCTCGAGATCCTTTGTTGCTAGTCCTGCGTTGTTGACTTGATAGATGTGAGTAAACAGTCAGCACTAAGTAAGAGCTTGGGAACATACCCAAAATGTCGAGCTTGGACTCGTTCTCCCTCATCCATGTAGTCGCTTTTAACACACTGCCGATATCACCAAGATCGAGCTGAAGCCAAACTAGCAGGTTCTCAGGAATCTCGGGTGCTAAGGAGCGTATTTCCTCCTTGGCTGCTTTGGCCTTGGCTTCGGATCTGGCAGTGTAGTAGACCTTGGCACCTTTAGATGCAAGATGCTTTACTGTGTGCAAACCAATGCCAGAGCTGAAACTGTGAGCTGGTATTCATGGGCTGCATGTTAGGTACTCACTTTGCACCGGTGACTAGTGCAACCTTGCCGCTAAGGTTGGGGGTTCCATCATGAGGATTCCAACTTTGTCCCATTGTCGTCGCTGGTGCTTGAAGTGTTGAAAGTGCTGGATTGTAGACTTATAAAAAGACTAAATATAAGTGTTTGCTTCATGCATATTGAAAGTCAACGTCCACGCATTTATATCCCCTACTCTCTTAACTGAATTGCAGCGCGGATGACAAATTGGTTCGCAATTCTTGACCATTTATTGAACTTGAGATGACATATCTGCTTTGAAATTGTCTACCCCATAGAATAAAAAGGGCTATAGAATCACCTCCACGGTCATCATTTATCTTACCCATCGTTCTGGCTGGATAATGTGGCTAGGACGGCAAGAAAACGCGAAAGTATCTCCTCACGCATGGGAGAAGTGAGGAACGACGGGGATGGTGTTAGCTCCAATGCCATGCCTGGGAACTGCCGACCATTCAGATGAACAAGCTGATAAATCAGTGCCGAGGGCTCCATGACCCCTTGGAATCAAAAGCCGATGTCTCATGATGGCGCCAATGTTGACGCCCTTGTCCGAGTCTGGGTAGAGTCGTCTTCCATGATTGGCTGTTCTCTAAAGAATGCAAGAATTCGCGACGCTAACGCAGATCATTTAAGCTAGCGGCTGTTTATGTAATTTGTCACGATGACCTTCAACTCAAAACACGGCGGCCAACACTTCGCCCAGATTCAGCTTTAATCCACAAAGAGCCAATATCGCCTACCTCTTTCGACTCACCTCGCAGTTTAAGACCAACTGATATACATCAACCAATGGCTGCTGGCTGCTGGACTTGCAAAGGTAGGGTTGTTGTTCCTCCTCAGCCAAGACCTGACCCACTGACGCACGACAGATCGCAAGGTCCGCTGTGACTTGCGGCAGCCCTCGTGCGCAAACTGCGCCCGGTCAAAGCGAAAGTGTGCTGGGTATGGCATGAGGCTATCGTGGCCCCGGCCAAACGACCGGCGACGCTCTATGGTTCACGAACCAGCCCAATCACCACGTACCAGTCCCGAGAGCGAGAAGGCTTTCCACTTCATCAATACATATACTTGGCATGTGGCCATGTACGGACCATCTTCCGACGGAAGCTATTCAAGTACGTTGCGGGTCTTGACCTATTGATTCAAGTCTAATGAGGATGGATTGCAGAGCTGCTGGCCAGACCCCCTGGCCCTTTGGTGTACTCGCTATCGTTGATCAACCGGGATGAGTCTATGCTTCTAGACTACTGTAAGATATCATGGTGGTCCAACCCTTGCATGATAGGGACTAATCCCTGATAGACATGCAGACGGATACACAAATCCCTGGCGCCGACCCTCCCCGACCGTTGATGCAGATGATTCTCCAGATGGCTCTCGCAGACTCCACACCATCCTCTAAAGCTGTCCTGCAAGGCGTATTGGCGTTGTCTTCACTTCGCTTGTCAGGAAATTCTGCCGCTTTCGCACACAAGACAAAGGCCATATCGGCCCTTGCTCGGTCGTTGAGCTTGGACAAGACGCGCGAGTTGACAAGCAAGACTGTTGTTGCGAGCATGCTTCTCTATCTTTATGAGGTTAGTCACTTTCCTCTTCTCTCTATCAGCTACCGGTAGCTAATGTAGGCAACTTGTAGACTACCCACCCCAGCCTAACAGGACCTTCGTGGGCTATATACCTCTGTGGTGTCAAGAAGATTGCCAAATCTTCTCACACGGAGAAGACCACGAGCCGCTGTACGGAATACGGACCATTCTTCAACTGGCTACATTACCATGAAATCATGGGTCACTTCAGCTTGGTATGGTGGGCACCTCCTGATCCGCCGCCAATCTGTTTCGTCGATGCAGCTGCGCTCCTGGGACTGCCTAGAATTGAAGAGACAAATACACTACGCCAGCCTGATACTGCTTCCAATACAGCCCTGCTTTCACAAAACGACGACGGGCCTGTCTGCTCCCTGGCAATCTTGGACATCATCTCCACGCTGTTCCATAGCATCAGCCCTGACATGGAACATTCTATCGCGTCCAAAAAGCGTCAACGCCTACTAGAGGCAGAGAATACTCTACGCAAACACCTATTAGAATACCCATCCACCAAGCCCACCACCGAATATCGCCCACGCTTAAACACAAGCACTCTCCTCCACACTATCGCAGCCCTGATCTTCCTCAATCGTGCAGCATTAGATTACTCTGGAGAAGAAGCAGCACATGAGGTCTTGGTTAAACGAGGTCTGGACATCTTGAAGACTGTCGGTGTTTCTTATACTCCGTGGCCCATCTTCATTATAGCCTGCGAGGCACATCGAGACTCAGCACGGTTGTTAATACTCGATATTATGGCTCGGATAGAGAAACACACTGGGAGCCGCCGCTTGACTCTTCTGAGACATCTTGTTGAGGCGGCATGGAACTATCAGGATCTGAACCAGGGACGGGGCTCAGATTACAGAGCTATGCTTCATGCCATTGTACGGACGGCGCCTTACATGCCATTTTTTGCTTAGACTCCACTGCTGTGGTTTCTTTGGATAGTCATGGCCATTCAATCTTTTCAGAGTGCAGTAAAACATAGAACGCGAGGGAATGTGTGCTGTGTCATATGATTTTCATCTCCTTCATCTATAGAACGCATAAAGCACCTCCTGTTACTCTTGAGACTCGCCATATGCCTTCTTCACGGATGGTCGGGAACTCAAACGCCGATGCCATGCCAGAAAGTTGGGAAATTTCTCCTTGATCTGGTACTTCTCCCACAAAGTGTCCTTGAAGAATGGAGCGTGGAGGGCGACCCTGTTCCAGGGGACGAAACAGAGGTCTGCGTACGTGCTGCAGTCATGTTAGAATAAGCATTGGTAGATCATCAGGTCCACTCTCACCATTTTTCTCCAACCAGATACTCTCGATCCTCGAGAATGGTCTCTAAGACTTCAAAAATGCGGATTGTCTGCTCGATATATCGCTGTTTCGCAATGGGAATGTCATCAGGGCAGCGATGGAACCACACGGCCTGGCCAAAGTAGGGGCCCTGTATAACCAAAGTCATCGATGGTTCAGTTTCGATAGAAGTGTATTGCTCACCTGGCCCGACATCTGAAAATGCAGATACTGTTTCAAAGTCCACTTTCCCTTCGCATCCTCAACTGTCAGCTTGCCATGTTTATCGTATAGCTCGACAAGGTACTCGACAATAGCCCCAGACTCCCAGATGGTGAAATCGTCATTGTTGGGATCAGTGAGGGCTGGCACTCGGCCGTTGGGATTCAGAGCAAGGAACCAATCTTCTTTGGGGTTGTCCACCACGATCTAAGCCATGTCAGTGATTCGAAACCTTAATTGTACCCTAGGTAGAACCTTGTCATAGGGAATGCCGAGTTCCTCAAGAGCAATGGTGACTTTGTAAGGGTTCGGCCCGGCGCCTCGTTCACATTGTTAGCTGCTTATTGGGGGATAAAAAGGGCTTGCAATATTACTATGCACATAAACCGTGACAGGTTTCAAGGTAGCCATGCTGTACGGCGAAAACAGAGATATACTTGAGGAGGCTAGGGAGAACGAGTTTTGACGCGACCAAAACGGCGTGGTGGACTTGGCCATGAACAAACAGTTTTCAGGCTCAATCTTGCTCATATTGTGATATCATTATTATCCCCGAAAGTCATTTTGAAGAGCCCAACAATGCACTCCCCACTCACTCCTTGTCTCGCGTGGCGTGTCGGACAGCGAGGTCGATCCATTTGAGCAGCATTAACCCGAGCTATCCCGAACAGTACATTTAGGGCAAGCCGAGTAAGGATCAAGACAAGGATAGAGCCATGAAAAATTGCTCAAGCATTCGAAATCCAACCAGGCCCAGACAAACACGGGGAGATATGTTAACTCCCCGGCGGAAAACGGCCTGTTTTAAACCCCATTCAGTGGGGACTGTTCCGTGGTGATTACACTAGCCGCAGTCTTGGCATTTCCCGATCTCCGAAGGCCAATTGGAGGGCAGCTAGGACATGTCACGGGATGATATCGAGATGCTCTTGTCATGACAATGTCGAAGGCTAACAGTCTTCCCCTGACTTCTCAGCGGCGGTGAAGTTTTCTAGCTGATTCTTCCAGCAGAATCAGGACCTTGCGTGGGCCAATTGGTAAGTCTGACGCAGAAAAGTCTAATCGATGGGGTCTCTCCTCACGTCCGGCCAGAACAGAAGACAGGCTCCCACCTATGCATCGAGGGCAACACACCATTTCGAGATGGGCTATACTCAGTTACCGTCATCACATAATAAAAAGTCAAATTTTACGGCAAGAAACGTGTTAATTATAGAACGGTTATTTGTCTATGTTAGGTAGTCTATGATTATCCATATCTAGAAAGCGGGAACCTCTACTCATTCGACTTGATATACAACCCAGATCCCCTCATCTCCCACCGTCACTTCATTCATTCTTGACCTCCTGGGCGAAGGGGTAATCTATGTAGCCCTCGTCGCTCTGTGCGTACATGGTCTTTGGATCGAATGGCGCAAACTCGATGCCATTCTTTGCCTTATAGACCAGATCGGGGTTGGAGATGTACGGACGGCCAAATGCTACAACAACGTCGTGGTTTGCGTAATCAATATCCACCGCCTTCTTAGCGATGACGGCATCGTAATTTCCGGCAACGAGAACAGGGCTCGCATCGCCATAGGCGTCCAAGATGAACTTGGTCTCCTCGCCGTTGCTTTCTCGAGCGTCAGACTCGCATGCGTGGAGGTAGGCCAGCTTGAAATTAGCCAGCCTACGTACGAGGTCCGAGAACTGTGGAATGGGGTCGTCCATGCGCATGCCTTGATATCTGCTCCAGGGGCTCAGACGGATCGCAGTGCGCTCGCTTCCGACCGCGTCGACAACGGCGCGGGTGACCTCTACCGCAAAGCGAGATCTGTTTTCGATGCTTCCGCCCCAGGTATCGGTTCGTTTATTAGAGACATCTTGGATGAACTGGTCGACGAGGTATCCGTTGGCACCATGAATCTCGACTCCATCGAAACCAGCACTGATGGCGTTCTTGGCTGCAACCGCAAAGTCGGAAATTGCGTCCCAGATTCCATCTTCTGTCAGCGGGGTTGGGTAGTGCATGTCATCGCTGAAGGCACTCTTCATGGGCACATCGCTGCTGGAAACCAGCTTGTGTTCCCCCTGCTGCAAGAACTCGGGGTTTGCAGCACGACCAAGCGCCCACAATTGAAGAAAAATGTATGAGCCGTTGTCATGGACAGCTCTGGTGACTTCCTTCCAGGCGTCGATCTGAAACTTGGTGTAGATGCCTGGGACGTTGGCATAACCACCATGTCGAGGACTGATGACAGTAGCTTCAGTGACGACGAGAGAGCCGGGGGCTGAGGTACGCTGCTTGTAGTACTCTTTTACAGAGGGCAGCGGAACGTGAGTCTCGCTTGCTCGGAGCCGGGTCATTGGGGCCATGGCGATGCGTTGGGAGAGGGACATGGCCCCAACTTTGAGGGGGGTGAAGAGTTTCGTCATGTTAAAAGTGAGTGTTGATTGAAGGTTTGCAGTGGTAGGGTGAACGACTGGAAAGGTCTCTCGACATTGGATTCGACCTCAAGTCATATCAAGGCCCATCTAGTCTATATACAGCCTCAGTCGGCGAGTTTGTTTACTGGTGCGATTCACAATCGTGGCGTGGCAGGGGTTCCTAAATCCCCGAAACTTGAAGGCTACACCAATCCATGACACCGCCTGAACTGGATTTGTCATATCAGTCCTCTATACCGCTCTCTCTACGCAAAGACCGAGGTAATGTGCCATGGCCACGACTACATCATAAGGGCCCTGGCGAGAAGCCCCTGAGCAACCCCTAGACAGGAGTCATGGTTGTGGAGTTGATTACGAGATGCCCGTGGATCCTGATGGGAAAATGTGCTCAATTTGTTTGGCTAGTGTCATAATTTTGTTCTGATTTGGTAATTTAATTGAGAGGAAATCGTGAGTACCTACTCGGAGAATGCCAAGATGACCGCAACGCCGCCATGATCCTCGATCGGGGGGACGTAAAAGTATCTCCGGATCCACTTTATGCGATGATGTACCCAATCAGGAGATGGCCATCTCCAGACTCCAGGGTAGCAACAGCCACTTGGAGACAGAATCGGCACATCCCGCGTCGCGACGCGAGATAAACGCGACTATTCATGAGTGTCAGACGCCTTAATATGTGCAATCTTATTGTACGTACCTACCTAATCATTGTCCTCGCCCACTTGGTTTATCAGGGGTTCAAGAATACCTTCTGCAATGACTAATCCTCTTCCAAATATCACAACTCCACCCCCCGCCTTAACTCAACCTCATCATTATCACCAAAGATGAGCGACCATGAACCAACCAATACAGGCCAAGAACACAGGATCATCAGGAAAAGAAAGCGGACCGCTCATGCTTGCGAGCCTTGTAGGCAGCGCAAGTCCCGTTGCGATGGATCACGCCCGGTGTGTGACCTCTGCGATGAGCATGGTGTTGAGTGTTATTATCGAGATTCCGTGGCAATGCCAGTGCCCAAGGTGGACAATTACGCTGTGGCACAGCTTGACACCCGTCTCAGGGATATGGAACGTCTGCTGCATAGACTAGTTCCAGCTTGTTCTCGAGAACCTATCCCCTCTCCCTCCTCCTTGGCTCATAACGATGCCCCGGAAGAAGGAACTCAACCGAGTTCCGTCGACACGCAGGGCAGTGATGCCATACCCCAGGATGCGACTCGTGTGGAGCTGGCCTCGGGGGTGTGGCCCACTGACCCTGGCGATAGCGTCGATGGCATGGCATCAATCACTTTCCAGGGCGAGACTTGCTCCGGCGTCTTTGGTAAGAGAGGTGAAGGTCAAAGTCATCAATGGCTAACGCTGATAACGCATCTCAAGGTCCCACATCAAACCCTGCCTTTCTCCAAAAGATCATCATCGCGCAGCGCATCATCTTTGGACAAGGACATGACCGTACACCAAGCCTAAATACCTTTCAAGCTGCTGCCACGCTCGATATTTCACGGCCAGCTTCTCCGCCACCCACATCGACGGGCGTACAAAGTCCTCCCGCAGTAAATCCTCACGTTCTCCCTTCTCATCATGAGGTCTTGCAAATGGTGGATACCTTTTTTGATAACACAGGGAAATTCTTCCCGTACCTCTACAAGCCTCACATCCTCCGCAGTTTCGCCAATATGCGCAGAAGCAACTTCCAGAATGTTGAGCGATCGCAGCTTTGCATCTTGAATTTGCTCATGGCTTTCGCTACTACTCACTGCCCTTCAGACTTGCCGGCGTCAGCCAGGGCAGAGAGGGGTGATGTTTTCCTGCAGCGAGCACTGTTATTGATCCCGGATATCAAGCCAGCAGCTGGCAATCTAGAACCAAGTACGTACCTCTGACCAGTTGTGGATTGTGCTGACAGTGTACACAGTACAGGCGCTCTTGATGGCAACCCAATACATTCAGGGGACTCAGAGATCATCCCAGACGTGGGATATACTTGGCAGGCTCATCCATGCCGCCTTTCAGGTAGGCCTGTACCAACCAGCCAGCCAAGCTCACTATACTGCTCTCGAGGCGGAACTTCGAAAGCGCGCTTGGTGGATGTGTTTTATCATGGATAGGTAACGCCTCAACTTTATCAGTGATCAAAAAGGGTTAACAGGACTAACCCAAGGGCAGAATGTGTAGCATGACCTACGGTCGTCCACAACTCATGCCCAATGCCTACATGGTGATGGACTTGCCGACCGATATTGAGCTTGAGACACTTGCCGGAAATCTTCCAGACAACTTGACTGCTTCTGCCGCGTCAACACCGAGCCTCTTAGTCTACACATCGTAAGAGGCATGATGGGGAGAAAACTCTAACACGTACACTAACATGTGTGTTCACAGTAGCCTGTATCTCATTCTAGGCAACGTCATAGAGTCTGTCTACGACAAAAACATATCTTGCTCAGCACAAACAACCAGTCTACATCAGATGCTGACCAAGGTTCTGGAGGTAGATCAAGACCTGATCAAATGGCGACAGCAACTCCCTCCAGGGCTCTCCCAAGTCACGGCGTCAGAGTTGAGTCAGCTACAGGTCGTGGGAGAAACACAGACATATCGGTTCCGTACTATCCTCACTGTGAGGCATCTGAATGTACGGACTCTTTTACACAGAGCCGTCTTGTCGCGGCTTTTGGAGTCGCCGTCACGCCAGCCCCATCAAGATCTGATATTTAACATGTGCATCAGTAGCATGGAGACTTGTGTGGAGGCAGCGCTAGAGTCGATTAGCATCATCTCTCACGCTACTCATCAGCAGTATTTGTTACCGATATGGTGGTACTCGGTCTATTTCAGTAGGTGGCCCTGCCTTAGAAGTATTGTGCGTCAAGATTCATTTTAATATTTAATAGCTTTCACTGCTGCCCTGGCCATCTACGGCAGCATCCTCGTCATGAATAGAGGCGATATCCAAACCCATCGATTCGCTCCCGCAGAACTTGTACAAGCTTTGCAGACGGCACTTGAAATTTTGGAACAGCTCGGTGGCGAGACGCACCAGGCATTGCGGTGTAAGAAGATTGTGCATCGTTTACTTCAAGTTACTCCAGCGTTATACGCTCCCGTCACAAACTCCCAACAGCAGCAGGGTGGGATATGCGAAAGCGATCCGGTTCAGCTGATTCCACCAGATGCAGATTTGGAACAACTCAACGGGGTCCTGGATCCAGCCATGATGCTGGATCTGAGCAACTTTGCAGATGGTTTGGGGTCCTTGATACCAGACATGTTCCCCCTGTAACAAGACATGATTCTTTTGGTTGTGTCCTCAACGCTGCGTCTCATCCTTGTCATGGAGAACCCGCCTAAGGGTAACGATACTAAACACTTCTTCTTTACGCGACCCAGCCACCGTCCACACTATATACGGAACCAGTAATAAAGCTAGCTTCATCGCCTATTAACGAGTTAGACCGCTGGATGGCAACGGGCGAGGCGGTGCATACTTAGGAGGAATCCAATCACGTGCGCAACCTCTGACGGGTCGGCCTTTCGATCTAGGGCCTGGTGAGCTGTAGTTAGACTTGCGCCTATGGACTTTTCCATGTCTTTCATCATGGGCGTGTCGATTGTACCTGTTTTAATCTGTTAGCACGAGAATATAGGTAGTATCATGTCAACTTTGGACATCTGCTAGACTCACCAGGCGCAACACAGTTCACTCTCACGTTCTTGGACCCCATCTCCTTGGCCGCCGTCTTGCCCAAGCCTATAACTGAATGTTTGCTGGCGCAGTAGCCCCAATACCAGCCAAACCTTGAAGACCATCAGCAGCTGTAACTTTGACCTGGTTCATGGTTAGATGGACATCAATAAATGAAATAAATGATGGATATGTGTGGGCGTACTGGTGACCCTCCAGCGTCGATTGCGGACAAAGCAGCCCGAGTGCAATTGAAGCCCCAGTAGCTTTGACTCCCATAACCTGATCCCAGGTTTCTCTCATGAATCACATACTTATGTGGACTTTAGAAATTCGCAACATTGACGCACCCGTCGAGTCCACCAAATTGCTTGACTGTCTCCTAGATCCAGGCGTTGACTGCGCTGCCAGACCTGACGTCCACAGCGATGATGAAGTGTCTTTTATTATCATCCCTGAGTGATGAATGAACCATTTTCAACCTTGACAAGCTCAAGTCTGCAAGAGACAGCAAGATCCCATGACGTGCTAGCAGCTTGGCCACCGCCAAGCCAATGCCGCTCGCTGCACAGGTGATTGCCATCTATCGCCTATGATCAGCACTGTGTTAGCATTGGGGATATGATGCTATGATGTGTTGGAAATGTGTTCTTTATTATAGTTGAAGTCGGGATAACCGATAGAGAAGATCGTCAGGCGTGGCGTGAGATCAATGAAAAGGTTGAGTGGTCTCTGATCAACAAGCGGACATGATACTTGTAGTTGTATAATGTTGGATCTTTCTCCTATCGCCGGAATGACATGATCTCGCCGGGACACTTCCACAGCCATATAGCTGTCGCCGGGGATATCGGGAAGGGACTAAATCTATCTGGCTCGTTAAGCTTGACTCTTGAACTACAGCTGGCTCCACACCCCTACCCGCCAATGCCATTTGGGAACTTGACAACCATCATGGTCGTATTTTAGTTGGACAATTTAGTATGCTTGGGGGCATCCATCTCCTTGGCCTGGCTTCCCGGAGACTCGGGGGGAGATAACGGGGATCGCGGCATCGACGTGCCGTACTGAGCCTTGATGAGACAAATGGCCTCCGACAACCCCGGACCATTATGTTGGTGAGTAAAAGCTGATACCCCGGATTCTGCACTCCAGATTCTCATCACCATGGACCCGCAAATGCCAGAAATGACGGAAGATTCCATCAGGGATCTGAGCCACCGCGACACATCGACCCGGAGGGAGACCAGAATTGAGAGGCCCAAGAAGCGTCAAAAAGTGAGCGCAGCTTGTGACTGGTGTAGAAGCAAGAAGACAAAGTGTGATGGAGTTCGGCCAGGTACGAGAATTGTCTCGAAAATCTTGAATACCTACCTACCTACACAACCAACTAACTCGGAGCGCTTTAGTGTGTAGCACCTGTCGACGACGACAGCAGACCTCGACCACCTGCACCTGGGGCTTCCGCAAAGTTCGTGGAAGTAGCGTATCACGAGAATATCTATCGAGACTGGAGCACAGACTGCAGGATCTTGAGAATGAACGACGGCCATTCGAGACATCCGCTTTAGACATGTCTCCAAACATGCCAGAGGAACGAGCCGACGACGACCAAGACATGCAGCAGAATAACGCCATGCTTGGGTTGATGCAAGACGAAAAGAGTCGGACGCTACAGGCTCATAGCAACTCGAGCGTCAGCAGCTTCATGAGCTACATTAGGAACGTGCTCGATCACCACTTGGCATCTCGTGCCACAAGTGCTGAGCCCAAGCGAACGACCAAGATGGCGCAGCCTCAATTGGTGACGTCGAGTGACCAGCTTGCAAACATAGACGTCGTTTTGCCGCCTCGCCGGACAGCCAACCATCTGTTTGATGTGTACTGGAGATGCATTGATCCGCTGTATCCATTCCTAGACCGGGATCAGATGGACTCGATGCATCAACGCTTGTGGGCCGGGGAGAGTCTAGGCAAAGACACAAAGACGTTCGTCTGCCTGCTCAACGTTGTGTTCAGCCTCAGCTGCAACCTTGACCCCCGGATGGAGCCAGAGGAAAGGGGCACGAATGCGGTCGTCTTCTACCGACGCAGTCAAGCACTCCTCAACTTCTCTGACCTCCAGAATCGCTCAGTTCTAACCGTCCAGTGCTTCCTTCTCTCTGGCCAGTATCTCCAAAGCACAAACAAGTCTCAACAATGCTGGATGTCTGTTGGTCTTGCCATCCGAGTAGCTCAGAGCATCGGCCTGGACTTGGCCGCGACTAGCGCTGAGGCACCAACCACAACTGAAAGAGAGACAATGCGCAAGGTCTGGCACGGTTGCATACTCATGGACAGGACTCTTTCCATGACGTTCGGCCGGCCATTTATGATCACGCCAGAAGCGGCAATAGCGGTTCCCATGCCCATGGTACACGACTATGAGGGTCCTTGCAACTGCCACTTGGTTGCATTCAAGTCCGATGCTACGAATGAGTGCGACTTGCACTTCTTTACAGAAGCCCTCAAGCTATATGAACTGATGGGCGAGGCACTTCTCACACTGTACGACACCTCGGCGGCTGATGAGGCGGCCAAAGTCGACGAATACACCGTGTATTTCGGCAGCCAGGCGGCTATGATTATGGGACAGGTTTGTGAAGTCGACGACAAGCTCCATCGTTGGCACAGTCGTCTTCCCGTCCATCTTAGGAGTGACTCAGACGTCTCCAAGTCGACCACCCACAAGCGCCAGAGCCATATTCTGTTTCTTCGTTTTCATCACACTCGGATTCTACTGTTGCGTCCTATTTTGTCACGATTCTGCGCCAACAGGCTGGTAGACGTCTCAGAGACGTTGCCTTGGAAGATTGCACTTCACTCATCTGTAAGCTGTGTGAGCGCAGCCTTGGAAACTATCGAGTTCTACGAATTCACCATTGGAAACGGCAACATCCACGACTGTGAGGACTTGTTGCCTGCCTGGTGGTATAGTACTTTCTACATTTACAGTGCCGCTACTATTCTTGTCGCCTCGCAATTGCATCCTGAGCTGGCAGCCGAGGTTGGTGTAGGGAGGATTCTCCATGGGTGCCAGATCAGCGTGGAACTGCTTAGATCGTTTCAGGGGTTCGGAGACCATGCGATGAGGTGCGCGACCGCCATTGGCCTACTTCTTGAGCACGTCCAAAGAAAGCAGAACGGCCGAACACGACGCAAACAAGCTGAGTTGAATAAGATGCAGTCTCAACCAGAGAGGAGGGGACTGGACGAAAACTGCGAGCATCTGATGCCAAGTCCAGCGAATCAGCTGGTACGTGGATTTGGCACCAACGTAGATGATGTAGACTGTGCGACCACTTTGGGAATCAAGTCTTTGGACTTTGGTTTGAAGATTCACGGGAATGAGATGGATGGTATAGCAGCCCTCGATGAGTTGATGGCGATTGACTTTGAGCAGTTCAACTATGAACTGGATTTTGATGACTTGTCTTGGCTTAATAGCATACCTGCGCAACTATATGAGAACTGAATAGAACGCCGCATTGACCTTGCCCTAGTTAACTTCTTGATGATCCTGATGTAATTTTAGTGGTATCATTGTCTTCGATGACGAGTCTGCGAGGGACCCTCAGCTAACACATGGCGGCATCAAAATCCCACATCGTCAAAACACTGTAACCAATTATCATTCTAGGATACGTAGATTAATCAGTAGAGATTCCTAGGCTAGATTGATGATTGCACTGCTTGACAAACAGCCAGATCCGATATAGGTAGTTTAAGACAATTCAATAGGGAGGGATATACGACGACCATCCTTTCCAAGCAATCAACTTAAAGTCTCTCTGTCACAGGGTTTCCATAAACAGCAGGCAGTTGGTCCAATGGCACACGACGCATGAACTCCTCAATCGTCAAGGCCTTTACGTCAGGGTACTTCAAGTTATGAAGGTATGGTCCCACGTACGTCTGCTCGTTTACCATGTAGTACTGGTAGAACCTATTTGTGATGTTAGCTATTCATTCAGGCATGAGAACTCGTTTCAGCTTACATGGCCATGTATTCATGTGGTTGGCTCGATGGCTGATTTCGCACACTCCACATTTTGTCGTAGAGTTGCTTCGCGGAGCCTTTCACCACTACCGTTGCCTTAACGCCATACACCCTCTCGTAAGCCAGGGTAATGTCATCCATAGACTTGATGTCCCCAACAACTGAGGGCTAGTTAATACTGGACGCCTAGAAGACCGAAACGCAAGAGAATGTACTCACAGCGCTGGATGCCGACCGCCTCCTTGTCAAGAACGACTTGTGCCGTGAACTCGGCCGCGTTTCCATAAGATGTGGTTTCAAACAGAACGCCTGGTTCGCCCCAATGCGAGAAGGTACGTGTGCCAGAGTCGTAGATACCAAAATAGGGGCTGAAGAAGGTCTCAAGAAAAGCACCAATGAAAACATGAACACCTTTTACGAACTCCTTGCTGCCTAGGTATGCCTTGACATGCTTCATCGGATCTTTCGTGAAGAGCTGCCCAAACTCTAGCTTGGTATAGTCCAGACACCAATCACTTGCCATATAGCGAGGGACCTTCTCATTCTCACAAGCGTCAATGAGGATCTTCTGGCCTTGGATCATCAAGTCATCGTCTCCAAGATAGCAGCAGACGACAATATCGCAGCCCGTCACAAAGTTGGTGACTTGGTCTCGATCGTACGCACCGCCCTCCACGATCTCGACTTGGGAAGAAGAATGGAGGTTTTCGGCTAGCTTTGCCTTGTTTCGACAAAAACCACGGATGGAGACTTGTTGGCTGGTATCAAGAAGCTTGGAAGTTAGCAGCTGACCAAACTGGCCAGTGATGCCCGCAATTCCAACAAGGATGGCCATATTGGTTAGAAAGAGATTTGTATAAGCTAGTCGTAGTTTTAGAAAGATACTCGGAATTGTTGAACTTGAAAAGCGAGTTTGTTGGATCCCCCTTGGCTCCAGAGGTAGGTATTTTATCGTGTGCCACCGGGGGTGCTCCGGCTTCCACGCTCGCACGCCTCGGAGAATGTTAGGCTGCGCCTATGATAGGCAGGCTCCATTCTTTGCCGCATGAATAATCAAATCTACCGCCGACGTAGCTCATCGGGGGTAGTTAGGAAGCTAAAAGCCGTATTTGCCCCTTCACAGGGGAATCCTATTTGTCGGCCCGGCAAGTTAATTCCGCTTCATTCTATTAACACTCTTGACGTAATTTGCTCAATTGGCGCACCTCTTTGCAACTGTGGCCAAACAAAACGGGGTCAGCCATATTGGCATCATCCAGGGGTCCATCGCGTTCCCTCATGATATGTAAAGAAATAACATGAGTGAATGGCATGATCACGGCAGTGTTGATTAAAATCATCAGATTTTGCTACCTATATTCTTTGCTAAGGTGCCTATTGGTTCCTAATGGAAATCTTATAGAGCTAGGTCAATGGCCTCCTTATTAGCAATTATACACATGTTATCGTAGTCTATCCAGTGAAAACAGCCATTAATTTCTTCCTATGGGCAAAGAGTTCAGCTGAAGATCAAATGATCCTAAGTTAAGTTATATAAATTCTGGTTTCTACCGTAACGAATCTAACCCAGAAGGCCTGATGAGAAAACGACTCTTGGCTTAGCCAATAATTGGAAGAACCAGGTACGACTCGTAGAAGGGACCCGTGTAGATGTAATGCTTTCCCTGGTTAACAGTTCGCTCATGGAACTGCACCACATCAGGCGTAGAGTGTCGGAAACAATCGTTACCCTGAATCTTGACCCTCAACGTCTCGCCGGGGTGGAACAGGGTAGAGGTGGGCAGGATCTCAATGTCGACAGGAACAACTTCATCTGGGCGCAGAAGCAGATGACGCGTATGGGGATGCCAGGGTCTATCCGTGGTGCTGCGGTTGATGACAAGTTCTCGGTGGCTCACACGAAGCCAACCGAGACCAAGAGGCCCATCGTCAACCATGGAGAAGGCCACAAATGGGGCCACCTTGCCATCAGTACCAATCTTGTCCAGCTGTACAAACAAGTCCATATCGTCTCCCTTCTCGGTCGAAACCCAGAGCCTCAGCCGCATCCCTCCAGTGAGCTCCGTATCCTTGGTGAACTCGTGCGTAAAGTGTACACAGTTGTCTTGCACCGTGGACTCGTAAGAGACAATTGATGTCTTTTGGGGTCCACCTGGCCCGAGCTGCATCGACTCTGAGTCAAGATAGTACTTGGTGTAGTTGGTGCGAGCCAGAGGCCATTCGTGCTCGCCTCTGAACGTTCCCTCCCACGCCCGGTCCCGGACCTCCATCCTCACGCGAGGAAAGCTGTCGATCTCGCTCTCTTCTCCCTTCAGATACTTCTTGAAGAAGGCTTCCTGGCGGAAAACGCTCTCTTGCTCAAAGAAGTAACGCCACTTCTTACGACCATGAATCTCAAGCCACTTGTCCTTGGAGCTGACTCCTGTCCAGCCGTTGAGACATCCGCGGGTGTGCATACCGTGGTCACCCCAATCAATGACAGCATAGACAGGGGCAGTGATGTTGGCAAGAGTCTCGAACTTGTCCTTGGAACGGTGGTAGTCGTCGTAGAGTGGATGTTCTTCGTGATTCTTGATCCAGTCCTCAACCAAGTTTGGGCCGCAACGACAGGACCACATGGTAAAGTGCATGAACTTGGTCTCGGGGATGCCTCCGTGGTGACTATAGTCTCGATATAGGTCCGTGAAGCCTTCCCATGGCATAAAACACGCAAGATGTGGGGGCTTGGTGGCGGCGATGCCCCATTGAATGATGGCAAGGTACGAGACACCCACCATGCCAACCTTGCCATTGGACCAAGACTGTGTGCCCAGCCATTCAATCAGATCATGGCCGTCCTGGCTTTCCTGTTTGCTGAAGACCTCGAGATTTCCCTCGGAACCCCAAGATCCACGGCTGTCGCCATTGACGACGATGTACCCCTTCTTAGTCCAAGTGATAGGGTCAACTCCCTCCCAGACTGCATACTTGGAGACCCAGCCATCGGGAACTCCAGAGCCAGGAAAGATGGCAAAAGTCTTGGGACCATGCTTGCCGTAGGGACTCATGGTGAGGATGACTGGAAACTTGCCCTTTGCGCCTTCAGGTCGGAAGATGTCGGCATATATCTTGACGCCATCGCGCATGGGCACAGGGACGTCCCAGGTGATTTCCATGCCATCTGCAATCTCGGTCTGATTCATTCGAAGGCCAGGATGTTTGCCTTCCTTAGGATCGACGCCCTTTCTCCAATAGAAGGGCTGAACGCCCAACGAGTTGAGATTGTTAATATCTTTGATGGCCTTGGGCATGGTGAAGGTGGAAAGATGTATTTTCTTTTTTTGATGGTGAAGGAACTTTGAGAGAAACTCCTAGCTGAAATAATCCTGATACTTCCTCAATGTCTATTATACTCGAACAAAGCCAGCAGGTGTCGCTTGTATCGGCCCTCTTCGGCCGAAACATGCTTGCAAAACTTGGCTCTCCACGACGGTCGTATCGGAAGCAATTCATTCGGATGAATATCCATGCTAGGCTTCAAGTATTTTAAACCTATCGGAAGGTCAAAACACTTACCCGTACCGCCTTCATACCCGCAAAAGTTCCAAAGTGCTCGGCATGATAGTTACCCCCTATCTCCCCGGCACTCCGGGGACCACCGCCCCGCCATCGATGGCCAGACCACAGCCGGATCTAATATCCGACCCCACGGGGAAAACAAGATGTGACGATATTGGGGTTGTGGGATCTTACAGTAATGATCGTTGCTGGAGATAAAAGATGATCGGGACAAGTCAGGCTGCCAACATCCCTATCATCTAGTGTAAATCTATCAATTTGTTCGACATCCCCATCTCGTTGACAAATCTACAACCATGGCTTGTGCATCGACAGTTGATATCTCTCAGGAAAATGTGGGCGTGTTCCACGTCTCCCATATCCCCGATGAAACAATCAAGACTGCCAACGAGCTCCTTCAAGCAAACCATGAACAGCACCACGTCTTTTTCAACGACCGAGGATTTCACAACCATATCACCCATTATATCCTGACGCAAGCTGCCTTGGGAGCCACGCCTACGCAGATGCATCGTGCCTACACTCAGGAGAAGTCACTTCAGCGTCCGCAACACCCTCTAGACGAGAAAGTAGTCAGAAGACTCGAAGATGAAGATTACTTCCTCAGCTGTTTGTCTCGTCCCGAGAATTATCACAACTTCTTGCGGTTCTTTGAGCATCGGATTGCTGAACGCGGTGTTGGTCCTGTTGTTCATGACTATCTCTTCTCACACTCGCGGATCGCTGAAGAGCTGCTCTCGCGAATGTTTGCAAGTGAGTACCCGTTATCATACATGGATGGAATAGCTCCAACTAATCTTTAATACTGTAGGCTTCTTGCATCCCGTGATTCATTTCGGGTTCGGCCTCGAGTTTAATCAACCAGCCATCATTGCCGAAGGTCTTGCCCAGAGTGCTGTCCACCAACCCGAAGTTGGAAAGTTCTTCAAAGGGATCCAAACCGCTGAGGAGTCATTGAAGGATAAGCCAAGTCGGCTTATGATCGATCTTATTCGAGAGATAGAACAGAACGATTCGATCCGCTCGGCTGCCTGTTGGGGAGATGGGAGCTGGATCGACGACAACCCACTCGCCAAGGCCCCAGAAGAGTTGTGGAAGATTGCTGCGCAATGGCGAGTCTCTCCTGAGGAACTAAGACTTAAGACGGCTGAGATGATCAACGTTTGTACCTTTTACACAGCCGCTGCTCAACGACCAGAGAAGCAGCACAAGCTCGACTTTTTCCTCATCCACAATGTCAACTGTTCCATCTTCTTTTCGGCACTGGTTGAACAAGATTGGATGTCTCTTGAGGACAAGGCTAGGTTGTTGGAGTGGAAAGGCCGCTTCGACATTGTCGCATACGCCGCCAGAGGCAGTCCTCGGCTACGCATCGACGAGGTTGTCAGGTATCAACCTAAGAGACCCGAGATGGGCTGGGAGCAACTGTTCAAGCGTGTAAATGCTTTTCTAGATGACTCCCATGTTACCAAGCTTCTTCGGGCCCTGGCCAACGGCGAAAAGGTGTCAAGGGAATATGAGGGGAGAGAGGACTTTCCGATGAAACAAAGCATGTTCCTAAAGACAGCACACATCGCTCTAGATTCAACTGAGGAGGCATTGTATCCGGACAGATGGGTCAAGGGTGCTGGGTTTGAGCAGCAATGGGCCAAGTTTAGGGACAGAGATTACAACAGTACCGCCTGACAGTCGATCATTAGATCTAGATGCTATACGCAAATTTGTGTTTCCCTTTGACCACTTTCATGCATTATGATCGAAATAGTTAGAATGCTCCTGTTTGGCTACGATGAGAGAGACCTAGAGGTGAACGTTGTATTTTCTTTGCGGTTCTTTCATGCGGCACAACAACATCCAAAAGATTATCAGCAAGCGCATGTTCAGCAGTTAGAGGATTACCAAGATGAATAAAATCATAGGAGGCAAAACAATGGTCTTGGATACTCCTACTGATATGGTAAAGGCTCCGGCGTCCAAAATGTCACATTGTTGATTCAAAGACTTCACAGAAGAAATGCTCATTGATAACTAAATTTTCTGAACGGTAATGAAAGCTTCAACCTCATTTCTGATATTCTACCACCTCAGCTATCGTGATACCCTAGAGCGCACTCTTGGCCAATGTGTTGGTCAATACTTGAGGGTCCTTGGCCTGATTAACGCGAACCCCCATGGAAGGAAATGTTCAAGACTCACCAAATACAGCGTCAGACGTTCAATGACATGTCTACCGTTGACTTCTTTCAGATGAAAGTGGGCAGCACTCTTGTCCTGGATGAGAGATCCGTCGGGGCAAGTCATTTCATAATTTGTCAGAATGATCAGCTCTCGTCCGGCTAAATCATATGTGTAAGCTTTCAAGGGCTGGTGCTTCAGTCCTGGAAAAGACTTCCAAAAGTTTGTAATGTGTTTCTCGGTTGCTGTATACTTAGTCACTGGGCCGCTCCCCCGTACAGCACAGATGCAAAACATACCTGCATGACCCTTAAATACATGCCCAAAGGCTCGGAACTCTCCTTCAACATCAAAACTCTCGCTCCAAGCTTTGCCCTCATCTGCAGTATTTCCGTCGAGAAGTCGATAAAAGTTATCAAAGAACTCTCGCTCTGAGGCCGTGATATGGCTCGGCCAAGCAATGCTGGATTGGTTTTGAGACATTGTGTGAGGAGTTGTCGATCAAGTAAAAAGACTACAAACAAACCATTGTACTCTGGAGCCAACGGCCATAAAGACAGATAATGGGCTATTCGCGATCAGAGATATACTCGCAGCGTATAACCCGTCTTGGCACGGTGCCAAGATTCCCCAGGTTCGCGCCGGATATCGAGCCGAGATGGTGGAACTCAAGTAACCCCATGGGGCCCCGGATTTTCTCCAGGCTCTCGTATCGGGCTCGTCATTCGCTGCCAGGGACTTAACGGCAGTGAAGGTGGGTGGGATACTTGTCTCTGGTGTGGGTGTTACATGGCCCGGAGAGCTCTTCCACTTGTGGAAGTGCCCATGGACCTAGCCGTGACATTCAAAACCTCGGAAGAATACGGAGTTGGTCGAGTTCCGGATATGTGTATAACGTTGTATCTGTTTCAGGCTTGTGTGTGTGTTGGGCTAGACAGTTGTCCTATCTCCCCCCGCTCGGCCTCATCCGCGCTCCGAGGTCCTTGTGAATGATTTGAGCTTTCTATATTTGTTCCATTGCAGTTGGACAATCTAAGAACATTCAAACATCTAAACTATTCTACACTATACATCAAACTCCAAGTCATTATTCCCCAAATGGCCAATCTATCAGTTATCCCCGTTGCAATCATCGGCGGCGGCCCCGTAGGGCTAACTGCCTCCATGCTTCTATCCCTCAGAGGCATTCGGCATGTTCTCTTTGAACGACATCCTGGAACTTCAATCCATCCCAAGGCCTGCGGCATCAATCAGCGCACCAACGAAGTGTTCCGCATCCTTGGAATCGAGCAGGATGTTTACGCTGCCTGTGCCCCCACTGAAATCAGCGGACGCCTGGCCTGGTACACCAACCTTGGCCCTGACGGGAGAGAGATCTTCTCTCGCGAGGCTTGGGGTCAAGGGCAATATGCAGACGAGTATGCATCACACAGCCCCAGCCAGTTTCGTATGCTCCCACAGATCCGCCTTGAGCCAATCCTGAAGCGTCGCACCATTGAGCTCAACCCGGACGGGATCAGGCACAGGACCGAGGTGACAGCCTTGGAAGAGAAGGACGACGGAACTGTCTCTCTAAAGATCCATGATCTCGAAAAGGATGAACAAAATGAAATAGTGGCCCGCTTCATCATCTGCGCAGATGGAGGTCGCAGCTTCACAGAGAAACTCGGTGTCGAGTGGACTGGCCAGAAGGACATCTTCAACATGGTGACGGCACACTTCCGGGCACCCCTGCGATCTCGTCATCCGGATCCGAGAAACTTCATCACCTGGTTCACAGACCCAAAGAGTGAGGGCAGTGTCAAGTCGGGAGCAATTTACCAGCTTGGGCCATGGCCAACCCCTGACGATGGGTCAGAGGAATGGGTTTTTCTATGCAATCTGTCAAGCAGCGATCCAACGTCTTTCACTGAAAAGAGCATGGAGGAAAGGATCAGAAACGCTCTCAAGATCCCCGACATTCCCATTGACATTATCACTCTCAGCCACTGGAATGTGAACGCCATCAACGCCTCCAAGTACCGAGTCGGCCGTGTCTTCTTGGTAGGCGACGCCGCGCACAGAATCCCTCCGTGGGGAGCTCTCGGGATGAACACTGGCATACAAGACGTTCAGAACCTTATTTGGAAGCTTGAACTAGCACTCAGCGATGAGAAGAAGTACGACAGCTTACTCGACAGCTACGACACAGAGCGCCGACCTATCGGCGAGCGAGTGGGCCTCACCAGTCTCAAGAACCTTCGTATGCACCGTGAAGTCATGGACATGGCGCTGGGAATCAGCGACTCCAAGACACTGGCGGAAAATGAAGCTGCTCTGGAGAGTTTGTTCGACTCAACACATCCAGAGAGTGCAGGCAAGCGTCAAGCAGTCAAGAACGCTGCCAAAATCCTGGACACAGAGTTTAAAGCATCGGGTTCCGAGGTTGGTTGGTTCTATCCTTCAGCTGACATTAACAATGAGGGTGGGAAACGTCACGGCGGACAACTGTTGGAGGACGGAACATATGATCAGACAACCTATCATCCATCCACCATTCCCGGACATCACCTACCACACTGTTGGGTAGAGAAGCAAGGAAAGAGGACTGCAATCCGAGATCTCGTGCCATTAAGTAAGATGTTGCTTCTTACTCAGACCCCGGGATGGGAGGTGTTTGAGAACGGTCTCGTGCAGGTAGAGATGATAGGATCAGCTGGATGGGAGGACGTCTTTGGTGATTGGCAGAGACAGTGTGGTCTTGACAAACACGGGGCTGTCCTGGTTCGTCCTGATGGTATCGTCGCATGGCGTGGGGCTAAAATGAGTGACTTGCTAGAAGTGTGGCCGGCGTTGCTAGATAGGGTGTTGTATGTAGGTCGTTGATGGCCACTGTTGGTGACAATCATTCTCCTGTCTTGTGTATGATTGGACAAAGGGTTACAGACACAGAAAAATAAAGGCCCCTTCCCTCATAAATCATCCGGGGAAAGAGGAGGTTAACAACCTAATGCTTGGCAAAACACCCATCAGGCGACAGGAATCTAGTTGTTCAGGAGACCACATGGTCTAGACCCTAGATGTTCATAGCCCGAAACTCAGACGAGACCATCTGGCTTGTGACAGCAGAAATGAATCTCAATTCATCTTGTGATACGTCCATAGTTATTGAGAATTCCACGAGTTTGAATGCTGTGCTCGTTGTAGGTCGTACAGTGGAAGCGCCACCAGCGACTGAAGCGGCACGGCATTCCTCAGTAGCTACCACGATACCGCTCAATGCCCAAGAGGTTAGTAAACAAAGAGATCTCACTCGACGCCACATAGTCTTGCGCATTCCATCTAACATATATCGTGGCAATACCCCTCTGGCTGACGAATTTGAGATGGAATGTCACTGATTGGTGTTACGCTATGGCATAGTACTCGTAAGCCATCAGCTCGTTGCTTGCAAGCCACCAAAGGCGGATCGGAGGCAATTTCGTTTAACGGCAGATTTGACTATTCTATTTAATCGGTCTTCATGCCTCTGTTTGATGGCTAGATTCCTTATCATTCACATCACAGTACTTCCACACTCGACTTTCTATAACCCACCCTTTTCGCCCAAAATGAGTCCCCCAATGCCTATCGCTCCTAGCGTCCCTATCGAGATCCCACAGAACTTTGGCTATGACTCATCTGTCCTCGACCCCATCCAGCAACCCGCTGAAGATGGCGCCGATGGTATAAATGGCGACGCGGGACATATCACTCGCCCCGTTACTGGCGCTGAAAAACTCCCAGTGACATCCTTGAATGTTCTGGCGAACTTTAAAGGAACCTTTCGAGGGTTCGGTTTCAACACCATCTTTCGACCCAACAGCAAGATTACTCCGACTTCGTTCCCGGTTGAAACGACTGATACCAACGATGACAATGTCTTGCAACTTAACCTGACAAGTGAGACCATGACGTTTGGAAATGAACTTGGCAACGTTCCCAATCGCGGTCTGGGCGAACAGGCGGATATCATCCTTAACGGTGTGCCATACACCCAGGTCATTCTCGATGCCATGCCCCCGGAGGCCGGCTCACCTTGCAAACCACCCGTCATTCATTTCGAGCCTGGCTTGTGGATGCGAGTTCCTGAGAGTGCCACCATGCCTAATCTCGCCGCCTCCTTCAACAGAATGGCATCTATCCCTCATGGTACCACCATCAACGCTCAGTGTTTCGGGCCAGCCACGCTTCACAGGGGTCCGCCTGAGATTCCCCCTGTGGGAATTACGCCTGTTTTCCTTCCTACTGGGAAGGATACACCTTTTGCCAGTCAGACTGCTAAGGACTCGCGATCTCGCCGCCTCCCTCAGGACCTTAGGCCTTTCATGAAGGATGGAACTATCACTCAAGAGATCCTCAACGACCCAAACACGGTTTTGAGAAACGCAAACAAGGGGAAGGACATTATCGAACATATCACCTTTACTGTCACCACCGCCGCTCAGCCTCCCAACCTTGGTGGAGGAACCAGCAACATTGGCTTCAATGTTGGCGCCGACGACGGGGCCAAGTTTCCCGCCTCCCCCAAGGAGAGAAGTGGCAACGCCAACGCAACCAAGATGACGGCTCAGTACTGGATCTCCAGGGTGCGAGAGAAGATCCATCTTGACCCATGCATGGAAAAGGGCCAGTTTGTCTCTCCAGAGCGCAAGGGCCCTAGGGATGTTGTTCCCGAGTTCAAGATTGACTCGCACCATCTCTTCTCAGAGAAAAAGACCATCACTGTCGAATACACGCAGATCCAGTACTCCCAGTTTGTGGCTCTGGACTTTAATGGTCTCGGCTGGCCCCACGTCAGTGTCGCTACTCTTGCACCAGCTAGGCACTACAACGGTCCCAAGCTTAAGCATGTGAATGTGGACATGAAGAGAACCTTCCAGCCCTTAATTAAGCAAGATCCGGATCTGACCAAGAGAACGTAAGGGGGCTCATTTGACAACTCGAGCCCCATCTGACCACAATAGTTAGTCCTATTAATTTCATATGTGTATTAATAAAATATTCTCCATTTTTGTAGCCCCTGCAGGTTTGAAGTGACTTGGTATTTAACTATCATCCTTGACAGCTGTATCCGTGCCATGCGGTGATTGTTAGACCGTTTTGAGGTTATAGCTGTGTTATCTCTGTTGAGTTGCTCCGAGGCGCCCCCCCCCTCAGCCTTATGCAGCCTTTTGACTAAGTTAGACCGCTTTGAGAATTAAAGGCCGATGACTATTCCGTTGAGGGTTAGTGCTGACATTTCTCCCGCGTGAAATGTTGAACCTCGTTTTTTCAATCATTTTTCTCATTATCATTCATTATAGTCACAGGGAGGAATAGGTAATTGTTTTTCTCTAGTACTGTGCATCGCTATCAATCAGCCTTAAGCGCCGCCTCAAGCATGGCCTCTGACATTTACGCGCCCTTGAGCGACGACCCAACAAGCATTCGCATTGTCCGTCTTGCACCATCAAAGGCCTTTGGGCATATCAGTCTCACTGCTTCGCTCATTGAAACGAGTTGGGATCAGCACAGCTATGAAGCCCTCAGTTACTGTTGGGGAAAACTCAACAAGACTAAGACGATTCTCCTGAATGGAGAGCAAGTCCAGATAACAGCAGACTTGCATGACGCGTTGGAGCAATTTTGTCTCGAGGATGACACCAGGTCTCTTTGGGTAAGTCTATCTATGACCTCATTGACTTATGGCTGACGTTGGGTGTCAAGATTGATGCAATATGTATCAACCAGTATGATGCTGATGAAAAGAGTGTCCAAGTGCAGAGGATGCAAGACATTTACCGTAATGCCAAGCAAGTGCTCGTCTGGATTGGCCAAGCCAAAGATCACACTGAATTGGCCTTTGGACAGATCCATAGACTTCTGGCCTGTCATGACGCTGATGCCCAGAAGAAGATTTGGGAGGAACCAGGGGAATGGGTTGCATGCCTCAACGAGATGATCAAAAGACCAGTAAGGAGAGAAGTCCAACTCTGTTAAGGCATACTAATGGCTGTGGATAGTACTGGTCTAGGGCCTGGACAGTGCAAGAAGTCGTCCTTGCTGAGAGTGCCCTATTGTGCTGCGGTTCTTACACCATTCCCTTCTTCGACTTTGCCCACCTCTTGATCCAACAAACAACCCGAAACTGGCTCGAAGTCAATTATGCCCTATCAAGCTACCTTGAACAAGTCTTCGAGATGCGAAACCCATCTTATGAAGATCCTCCAATGGGTCTCTTCGGACTCGCATACAGACTTCGCCATCGCCAGTGTACTGTTGCCTACGACAGACTCTACGCGTTTCTCGGCCTTCTCAAGTCTCCAAAGATGGAAGAATTGCCAATTGATTATAAAATGGATATGGATGAGCTATGGATGATCTTTGCTAAAGCCACCATGGCCAAATACAAGACACTTCTTCCCCTAGCTCTTGCTGAGAGCAGGTACATAGGAGCCCGTTGGTGTTATGATTGGGACTCGGAACTCTTCGAGCCGAATCATTCCGTGCATGGAATATTTCCCTTCTGGACAGGGGGCCTAGATCGTCCTGACTTTTATCCGTTGCAAGTTCCCCGTCATTCGGCAGCTGACGGACTTGAAGCGAGGATTCGAGTTGACCTGGAAGCACCCTCCGTCATCTCAGCTCAAGGGTTCACGGTTAGCAAGGTCGTCAAAGTTGGTACATGCGTCAACTCATGGTTCAAAACTTTTGGACGGCCGAATTATGTCCAGCTATTCGAGGAGTGGGAATCAGTCGTCGGAGGTCCATGGGAAGATGCAGACATGTCGAAGCGGTTTGCGCAAACCATCACAGGGGGCGCCTGGAATACCGAACCAGCTGACTGGAGAGTTTGGAATACCAAGAATTACTCAGAAAAGGTGTGGTCTTTGTCTTGGTGGGCACATCTCAAAACAACCGAGGACAACTTCACCGGCTACAACATGAGTCGTCATACGGAACCTGAACCTTCAGAGCTTCACGCGAAATATTGCCGAATCCGCGATGATGCTTGCGAGGAACGGAGAATCTTTCTACTGGAGAACGGCGATTTTGGCCTTGGTCACGAGAATACTCAAGTGGGTGATCTAGTTGTTGTTCTTCTTGGAAGTCAGGTTCCGTTGATTTTGAATAAGAGAGACCATGGTGGGCTTCGATGGCTGACTGATAGTGAAAACAAGTATGGGCTTTACAAGTCGACTTGGGGGGTTGTTGGCCAGGCATATGTTCACAGTCTCATGAAGTACGATGGTGACCTAGAACAGGATATAGAGGACGGAAAGGTGGTTCTGGAGGAGTATCTACTTGATTAGACTAGACAAACAAGCAAAAATCTCCAAGAGGATCTTCTAAAAGGAAAAGGCGTCACCTCTACTCTCTGGGTTTTATTTGCTAAGAGTGATAATATCGTGTGCCCGGTAGCTTTTATCATAATAAAGAAGTTTAAAAGCTCGACTTAAATCAAGATCTTCATGAAGTCATAGGCTATATCAAAGTCACTTGTTTCTTTTCTGACAATTCCAACAGCGGTTCCAATTCCCAACCCTCTTCATCATCCTCAGAGCTACCATCAAAGAGACCGATGCGTCGAAACATAGAGTTGGTCTCGTCAACAGGAATCAAAACAAGGAAACAAGCAGTAGTACGTTCGTCTGTTGTGCCCACTTCGGGGTCAAATGTGCTTGAGCAGCTTCTGCCAAAGATGAGGCAGAATGCTTGAGAGCCAGACGGAATATTGTCCAAGGTGTAATCTGGACGAAAGGGTGAGGACTTGTCGCCGATTCGAAGCCTATAATGACGGCTTCCTGTAGTCGAAGAGGTGTCGACGCCGTCCAATAATTCCTGGGTGTATTCGAGCGTAGCCTGAACCAAGGGTCCAGACAAGGTCACAACCGCCTCCGTTACCTCGCCCATGACCGGTTCGCCGTCGTATGACACACTCGCTCCCAGAAACTCAACATTCTCAGCGGACACTCCCCAGAAAGAAACGTTCCCAGACACAGACGCCCATGACCATGAAGGCAAGGAGTTGTTCTCGAGCTTCGGTTTAGGGTCCTCCGCAAGGGACCAGAAGAAGCAGTCTTCCAGTTGATACTCCCACATACCACAAGCATACTGTCCCAAGTCATCATTGCCTCCACTGAAAGCCTTGGCGATTCCTGCGAGGGCGAGTAGCTTGTCGGTGTCGAATGTGAGCTCTCTCTTGGAGTACTCCTGGACAATCTGATTCCATGATTTGGACTCGACAGATTGTTTCTTTTGTGTCGTTCCGGGCATTTCTAGTATGCCAGAGTGCACATACCAGCCGCACTCGCACTCCATGGCGTTGTTGCACTCCCAGATAATCTCGTGTCTTGTGAAGTGGAGGGTCCTTTTCGAGAGAAGTTGCTCCTGGTACGTCCATCCACGAGAAAGCAGTGGCCACTCCCATTCGGGGTCCACAAACTCGTCGCCTTCGAACCAATTGTACTCCATCTCTTGCCACGTGAAGTGTGGAAGACACCGGCGCAAGAAGATAGGTGCCTCGTCACTGTCGGTGATATCAATTTGGGGATACTCTTGCCCGTCGCGGTGACTAAAGAGATCTTTCCCTGCCATAGTTGCGGCCACTGTAAGCTCAGCATTGGAATAAACCGATGCCATGGTTGCCGCTTCTCGTCGCCAATCCTCCCGGTCGTCTTGGATAATGCACATGCAATCTATCCAGACATACATTATTCCAAGTCTTCGAAGCAGGAAAACGACATCCTGCATCATGGGAGGAAACTTGTCAAGTGGAAAACCACTAGAAAGCCTCTCAGAGTGATTGTCGTGCACCAATCTAACATTGAGTGTCTCTTCTGTCCAGCGGTGGCTAAGCGCGGCGTATGTTGTTTCCATGGGCGGATTCTCGATCAGCTTGATCATTTCCGTGATTTCATCACCAAGAAAAAGAAGTCTGGTGGGACAGAATTCGGCCTCGTTCGGGCGGCAATCGTCATGGTGTTGGCGACATGAAGCCAGCCACGCCGCTGCTTGGCCAACGCACTTGTCGTCTCCAGTGCTGCCGGCAACTTTGAACCCATGGCGAATACACGGATGAAGCGAGTTGACGCTAGGATCTCGTTTGAGAAGAGTTGGGTTGTCTTTGGGAAGCGCATTGAGTTCAAACTTCAAACCTGCGTCCACTAGTTCCAGATAAGGCTCCCTCATTCCCGGTTGCCCGGGCCACCATCTTGCTGCTGAGAACTCGGTTCCATATGAGTCGAATGTTTCCATGAAGCTTTTACATCTCTGGCATCCACGGCTAGCTGATTTTCCAAGGTCATCGCGCGAAAATTCGTGATAGTCGGATTCTGCGAAGAGGAGATCTTGTGAGTTATCGACGTCAAATTTGAGGGATCCAACGCCAGACTCCAGCTTGAAGAGGCAAACTCCACATCTTCGCTTGCTTATGAACAGGGATTTGAGTTTGTCTAACATCCTGCTCCGTCTAGGTGTCGATAATCTTTGGGTTGGTGATTTGTCAAAGGTAGAAGACGCGTTATTGAGTTAGGCAGCAGGTCAACACGGAGACGGACTTTATTTTGACCGCTCTGCACTCTTCATCAAGAGCGAGATACCCTATATCAGTGACCAAGACACTTGGGTTTCTTGTGCTCACATCCAGTTATTGACACCTTGAATAGATTTTAAGGCAGACTTTCTTCCAATTCCGAACTTCAATACTATCTTATAAGTACTCTTTATATTCTTACTCTGGTTAAGGAAAATAATACAAATATCTGGTTCGAGAAACGTTTGTCTTCCAAGGCAGCATCCGCGTCTGGTGCGACAGATTTTCACAAATCACATACATACAAAGTCGCCATAGTCCGCTTCACTATACTTCGCCTTTTATGTTGCTAAGGACAACCCGATGGCAACATCTCGGTCCTTCATTTGGGAAGTTACTAACATACAATCATGGGGCAATTCTTGTTCCGCCTTTCTTCTCGAGGCAAAGCCGAGCATGTCATTAACCACTCCCTGTTTCCCCTTCTTCATCCATTTTCATCAAAACATTTCAGTGGATAGACAGTTTCCTCTTTGGAATCATGCAGCCGGTCTCTAGGGGGTGTGTAAACCTCCGCCTCGCATACCCCTTGCTTCGACCCCGGGACTTATACAGCTCCTTTAAGGGACTCCTAACCACCAAAATCCCCAAATTTGCCGGGTTTCCGGGGATTACCGTGATTGCAGATCTCTTTTTATAACGAGATCGGCAATATTGACCACACCTGATATAGACTACAGGGTTAACACTCGGCCGGAGCGGGAGATTATAGACGCCGCTGTCCGCGACGGCGGTGAATGTGGTTAGATTCCACCCCGTTACCACAAGACATCAACATGTATCTTTTAATAGGTAGATGGGTGTTTTTATGCCATGTAAGTCAACACTGGTAGTGATCTTAGGCTTGGCAATGTCCTCTGGTGATAGGTGGCGGCCATCCCATTCCCACCTTGGAGTACCGCAGTTATCGAAGCCAACACAAAAAGATTAGTTCCTTTCATCTCGGCTTTTTTCGAAATAAGAAGTCTGATTTCCCAGTTTTTCACCTCATCTCTGCTTTGAAGCTGGATCTAGCTAGACTTTGCCCACGAGGTATGCCTCTACACAGATATACCGAGCAGGGATGAAGAACCAACCTCGTAACAGCCAGTGTATAAACGCGGAAGATCGACGATTACAAGACCACATCCCAGCAGAACTCCAGGGCGTACTAGCCGTTGTTCACGTCGCCTTCTTTCTGGAGAACGCGTCCGTTCTAACCGGCTTGGCATTACTGAATGGAAACACATGTAGCAAAGACACCAAACCGTCGGCCACCAATAGACCTCGTATAATATCATAGTTCGTGTGACATATTCTATATCACGATCATCGACAAAAGCCCACAGCATGCATAATCCAGGGGAAAGGATTCGGCATTAGTGCTGATGGATCAACATGGAATCTATTAACCCCTGGAGTTCTTCGGACCGTCGGCGATGCGCGACTACATCGCGATGGTTGTTTGCCAAGAACCATGAGGTCGAACAGGTATAAGAGGAGCCAACTTTTCACTGTGGAAGCTGAAGAATCAACTCGAATAACACCCATTCTTCCTTGCCTACCGCTTCGATCCTATCATCTACCATTGCCCTCATCATCAACCAGGTATGACCCCATGAGATCATAGGTGCTCCTCTCGGAATTAACAGAAGCCCTACAGACAAAATGAAGTTCTCTGCCGTGTCGGTTCTCGTCTCTCTGGGCATGCTCCAGTCAGCCGTCGCCAAGGGAATCAACTGCGACGGCAGCGCCCTTTGCGGTGATCAAAAGGGCTTCCTCGACAAAGTCTCCGACTTCATTACCGATAACATCAACGGCGTTGACCCCAACTACCACTTCTCCAACGGCGAGCGCATTGCTTGCGCTGGTCATATCTGCGCCTTCTTGCAAAAGACGTCAAACGGCGCTTCGGGCCAAGAGGTCCGGGACGCTATCCTGAGGTTGAAGAACCATGGATGCAAGGGCTGTGGATCAGCTCCGTTTATTGATAATGACGTTGATAAGGGAGAGTTGACTGTTAACTATGTTACGAGCACTTGTGGCGATGGTGTTTGCAACGGTGCGCTTAACCCCAAGAAGTGAGCGATGGAGCAAGGGTACAAACTGGGGGATATGTATATATATAGATTGAAGAGGTTTTCACCCAGCCAGCCTCCTGGGCTGTGCACGGTTTCCTCAAAATAATTAACTCTGCTCCTAACGCCTCCATGTCGACTCCTTGACGCCTAAACACCAAATTCATGTGGTTAAACTTCCTACTCCCTGCTCATCGGCATCCCATACCGCCAAAAAGGAACCAGCCTCTCAGTAACTGGACGCTCAAAAAGACGCGGTACAATAATCCTCTCACCAACCACACGCTCAAACTTGTCGTCATCGTCCCGCCATTCGAAATCGGCATCCGACTTCCTTCCTGCGAAAAAGTCCTGCCATTTTCGTGACCTCCTCCGTTGTTGTTCGCCTTGCGGATAGGGGAATTTGGCCTTGACGAGACGATCTTGCTCAGAAAGTTCATCTAGGCTTGGAAAGTGACAGAGGCTGTCTGTACCTGGGTATAACCTTGCGTTTTCGAAAAAGGGCCATGCTCGTTGTCGGTATATTCGGAGTTGGTAATACGGGTTCAACCCCATGACTTGTGGGTATGTCACTAGTCCATTGCTGACAAGACTCGTCGAAATCTTCTGAAGTAATGGGCATCGGACTCCAACGCCTGCACAAGAAATGGACCTGGGTCCTTGGTCCTGCACAAGTGCGTGATTCTCAGACGGCGAGACGAGTTCTTCGGTCCTCACCCGTTCCCTAGACATTGTGAGGAACCATTTTCGGAGGTCTCTGTAGCTTCCCTGTTTGCTTTCCGAATACACCAATATGTGAGTCAGAAGATCAAAGCCTCGCAGGTGCAGATACGATGCCGAGTGGTAACAGCTCAACGGCAGATCCAAGTTGGCAAAGTACACATTCGGCTTGGTCCAAAATTTATCTGGATAGAGGAATTCCTTTTCCGAACCCGAGGCCGTCTGATCATTTGGTAGCCATGAATCAGTGAAGTTTGCAAAAATGGCCATATAGACACTTCGAGCGTATTCGCAAACGCAATGGAACATCTCATACTCCCAGATATGAAGGTTTGGAAGTGACTGCTTGACTTGGTCGCCGTATTCGCTAGGCTCGACGATTTTCCAGAGCCGAGGGGCGTAAAGGTTGCAGAGCAGTTCATATCGTACGAACGCCCGCAGAAAGCGGTTCCTCTCTGAGCCAGTCAAGTCGTCCATCTCAACATGTCGTGCGTCGATGGGTTGATCCCGGAAATAAAGTTCGCCGTCCATCGATCTCATCCTTGGAAGGCACATATAAGCTCGGGGCGGGAAAGGAGCTGTTGCCTTCGTCATGAAGTCCTCAATGAAGACGGCGAGGCGAGAGAAGAAACGGTATAGCGTATCGAGGGTCTCGACATCGTTTTGCTCGAAGGGGTCGGGCAGCGTTTTTGTTAGCCACTGTCCGACGTGTTGAATAATCGACTCGGTTGTGGAAGAGTCGACAGGTGGCATGTGAATAATGGCGAGAGCGTCGTGTAGTATGTCGCCATAGATATCGCCGCCAACGAGGTTGATTAACACGGCTCTGACAATAGTTTTCCTTGATTGGATCCACTGTGAGAGCATCGCCGGCGACGCTTGGATGATTCGGGATATCGCTGATTTGGAGGACATTTGACCCATAATCCTGATTCGGATTTCGGGTGGAAGCTGTGCAAAGAAGTCCATCCTTGTGTTCATGAGATGGACCTGGAGAGTAGATTCGCAAGACTTAGAGAGGTCTCAAGGACTCTAATATGAATGATATCTTACAAGTACGAACTAAATGGGATATGGCACTTTGGTGTGTGATACCGCCACAATGTGGTGGTCTGAGTCACAATTTTAAGTGATCCTGCTGTCAGACTGGAATTGGCCAATAGTGAAGCCTGGAGTGTGCAGGGCAAGACTCAGCCTAGGCTGACAGCGACAGACAGGTTTCCAGTTCTGGTTCCTCTTTTTGTTGGTATTAATCGTTGACTCAGGATGTTTATTCCTTTATGCATCTTGTGACTCACAATAGGAAAGAAGACGTGATGATTTTAATCATTATGGAGGGAGAGGACAAGGGTGAGAAGCCATGCCACATAGCCACGGGGCTTAGCAGAAAATGCCATCCGAACGAACGAATAAAGGTAAAGGGATAAGAGGATGGCGGGGGAAATGAAGAAGGAGTAATAAAATAACATTAAGAGACCTAAATAGTATTTATTCTGAGAATATTCTTATTATTCATCAAGGATCGCTCTATATAAACCCACCTGCCATGCCCTTAAATATTGAGATGGTTTGCTTTTTTTTTTCTCGACCCTTGTGCCGCAGTCTCTCATCGACCACCTTTGACATGCAGGCACGTCTTGGGAGTGGCTGAGTGAGTCATGGGTGAAACGAGTGTGATGTGGTGTAGAGACACCTCCAGATCATTGGCGTCCCAGCAAGCGGAGCTTTCTTCGGGTTTTAGGCGAGGTATCCCTAAAGAGACTATTCTTGCGCTCAGGGCTGCTTGACTCCAGCCTGAGCTGTTATTGGCTGATGGTGCCATTCCCAGTGGTGAGATCTGACGCGTACTGAAAGTGGAAAGATGTTTACTTATCGACTGGTTGGCTGGCTAACCAAGAGGATCCTCGAGTAAGCAGGCAGCATTGGATGCCTGGTTTGCTGCCTTGCTGCCTTGTTTCTACCTACCAGGCATCCAACACGACATTTGAGTTTAAAGAAAGTTATTTCCTCTTATTAGATTTATCAATATTCTTTCAAAAACTCAAACAAGCTTAAATATCAATTTGTTTCAATGGCTGAGTTAACCACTACCAATCTGGACCCCGCAGCGGTCGCTGACTTTCATGATACCCTCAAAAAGTCAAAACGTATTATTGCCGTCATTGGGGCTGGCCTGTCAGCATCCTCAGGACTAGCCGTCTTTCGAGGAACCAGCGGGTTATGGAAGAGCCAAGATGTAACGCAGGTCGCCTCGCCAGCTGGCTTCCGCCACGACCCTGGCCTTGTCTGGCAATTCTATTCATATCGTCGATTGGAAGCTCTTCATGCAAAGCCAAACCCCGCCCATTACGCCCTCGCCGAACTCGCCCGCAAAGTCCCAGGTTTCGTTGCCCTAACCCAGAATGTCGATAACCTGAGTCCTCGTGCCGGGCATCCTCCTGGCCAGATGAAGGAACTTCACGGTAACCTGTTCACCTTGTCATGCATCGACAAGATTGGATGTGGTTACGTAGAGCGTGGCAATTTTGAAGAATGCCTTACGCCCGCTCTCGATCCCTCCAAAGACGAAAAAGAGACCATGGGGAGTATCGATCCCGATAACAAGCCAAGAGCAAGCCCACTCCTGCTGGCGGGCATTGCTCGGAAACACGCTCAGATTCTTGGAGACCAATATGAGGGCAACACCCCAACTACACGAGACCTAGCCGCTCTCAAGCACCCTGAAGAAGCTGCGGTTGATCCAGTTGCTCAAGTCCGATTGTCATCAGGTCTCACAAAGGAGGATCTACCGCAATGCCCCAAATGTAAGGCCAACATCCTCCGACCTGATGTAGTCTGGTTCGGCGAGCCCCTACCTCTCCAAGTCGTGAATGAGACCGAGGCTCTATTTGAGGACCCGGAACCCATCGATCTCTGCCTCAATATCGGAACCTCCAACAGGGTGTGGCCAGCAGCTGGATACGCGGCCATGGCCCGCAACAAGGGTGCGAGGGTGGCCTATATCAATACGCGTGCGGAGGATGCCAAAAGTGTCGTCCCAGATAAAGATTGGGTCTTTGTTGGTGATGCGGCGGTTGTTTTGCCGGAGCTTCTGAAGCCTATTATTGGAGAGGCACAAGAGTGGGATGGCAAGACGGCATGAGGGGGATGCTCGGGCATGGACTACAAGCAGGGGGTGTCTGAGTCGTCTAGAAATATTGTTAAACCCATTAAGCGCATCGTGGCTTAAAGACTAGGATGAAGAATCTAGTGAAACACTATTATATATTATATATCTCCTTTTGTCTAATGCTTTGATATCCCGAGTTCAATGGCTTTCCAGAGCGGTACAAATCTATCCTGGGTACTCGATAGAAAGCATATCCTAAGACCATACCTCGATAGTGTCTCACGGCATTCCCTTCTTTCCTCAATGGCGAGACTTTGGGGTTAAACAGTCGACGCCACGAGGGTTTGATCGATAGCACCAGCAAAGAAATGCAACGACCCAGTGTGTTTGGAGGTATCACGATGCTCCGACCCAGCCTCATGACCAGTTAAAATTGCAGTGCAACCCGGTGGCTTGCGTGAGTCCTCCGTACACGAGTCAGGGAAGGAACTCTCAACCCATCAGCTCACAGATATCAAAAAAGCCCCTCTTTTAACAATACAAACCCCTATAACCCGCAAGGGTCTATAATATTAAAAGGTGGGGGGGCATGTTTCTACCTCGCCACCAAAAACCGGCCATAGAGATACTGTAGATGCTCCCACTGCAAAATGACTTTGAAGGGTGTTCGCCACGCGGGATGAGTATTGTATACCAAATAATATTACATACCCGTGTGGGTTGTACACCCTGTAGTGTTAGGATTCGAGGATCCTGGTCCTATTACTGCATATTTCCTCTGTGAATAGACATTATCATTCAAGGCTTAAACTTCCGTCTTGCCAAAATGGCTTTGCCCTGATTTGATTCATCTGCCATCCAAAACCCTTTTAAAGATCCGAGTCTTACTCAAGGCTTTTGACTCGCAGATTTCAAGCATGGTCAATGGTCCTTATTTCTTGCGTAAAACCTGGCGAAATGAAATTACGTTTCAGTTCACATTAGAAATGGCCTTTGGTGAAATCAAAGGTTATTACAGCCACCCAACGATATCAAAACGCAACACATGCAGGATCAAACCTTCAAGTAAAAGCTTCCATCAAACGTGTTCGGTTTGTCTTGTTATAAATATCGCCCTCCCTCCCCATCGTCAATCTCGTCAACCTCGCAACTTAACATCTTTTCATAACTACGAAACAAAAACCTCGATCTAGAACCATGAGACCAATCGACAGCTCAGAGCTCGATGAGCTGATCCAACGGAAGCCAATTCTCATGCTAGATCTCGATCGCCTCACAATCAATTTTATCGACAACATTGTTCGACAATCTCCAGGTCATATCACGACCAAACAAGGGAACAAGAGATTGCCTCTGGAAATTTGGCTCGAGATTCTTGAGTGGGTAAAACTGTGGTACAGACATGTCCTTGTGCAGCCTCAGGGTCTCGAAGATGGGTCGACTCATACCCTTATCTGCTCCGAAATCCCCGAATGGGAAGCCTGCGGGCAACTCGAAGATGATTCGGCGGTTTGGAACTATCAGTACTACCTCAACACGCCAGGTGATGGTCCAGATGATGAACGGCCATTTCTTCTCCCCCAGACTCTCGACAACATCTTGACATATAAAGTCCCAATAACAGCTCTCAATAGAGATGACCGGATGCTCTGCGGTGATCTCACAGTGCCTGACGTCATTGCATGGGCGGAAGATGGCGAGTGTTGCCTTTGTGGGCAAGGTCGATACATTTGCGCCGGATGTGGGGGTGGTCGCCAGATCACAGAGAACTTTTCCTTTGATTGGGTGTCCGGTGACTGCTCTTATAAGTTACTGTGTCCACTGTGTATAGGCCTGAAGAACGCGCGAGAAGGCCTGTGGCAGGAAGAAGAGCGTAACGAGGGCGAAGAGGGATACTTTACCGACGAAGGATACGGCGCTTGGGTTCAAGGTCTATTTAAAGAGCTAGGGTACTGACTTGGTCGCTATCAAAACTTCACTTTCTCAAATCAGGGCCTTGACGGAGGCAAAATTGCCAGTGACTGCAGTCCTACATCAGGGCCATAGTCGAAGTCTATCGAATCTCCTGCGTCCATACTACTATTCGCCACCCATCTCAGCTTCCCATCCACGTATCGCACCACAAAGTTCGCCATCCTAGTTATTGCCTTTGCCTCTATCACTATGGCAAACTCTACTGCGAAACTTGCCGAGATGAATCCCTAAATAGCTTTATCTTCAAGGACAGATGCAAAAGCAGGAATAGCAACTTGGTAGGCACCGGTCTAGATCTCAACGAGTGCCTCATCTTTTTTTTTTTGACGAAACCGATAAGATTGGGGCATATACAAACCTATCACAAAGCCCGAGAAGCACCGCACAACTTGAACCAGCATCATGTAAACAACAATATTGTCGAGGCATGCAGCGACTGGTAGGTCTCCGCTCAGAGTGAGAACATGGATGTCGAGCTCCCATACTGGTATGACGTGATATGGGTAATCTAGAATTGAAGATCCCCATCCTTTGAGTACCCTGTCGAAGGAAACTTGCGCCGAAAATACTAACGGCTAGATGCTTTGCTAGAGAAGTTAAACATTAGGGGAGAATATCATGAACCATGTTCCCATGTTGCCACCGAAATGTCAAGAGTTTCTAGTCAGGGAATTAGTAATAGCATACAACTTAGGTAACCAACTAAATAATAACAATCTCCTTATACACATTCTCTGGGTTTCCTGTTTCTCCATCCTGCATCAACCCTCCAAGAATACTGGGTTTCAAGATGCTCATATGCCGTTCGGATACAGACACGTAATCCATCATCTCCCTCCAGAACTTATCTCGCCGTTTCCATTCTTCAACCAAAGGCGGACCGACGATCACTGACATATTATCAGAGGCCACAGCTTCAAATTCTGGGCAATCCAATCTAGCCTGTTGCACCACACGCATTTCATCAAATAGAGGGGCAAATAACCGTTCCGCGAGCCTTCGCCGATGAATTTCTGAATACACGACCTCCGAAAAATGCTCATCGACCGGTTCTTTTGAGCCAAAATACCTCTGATATGGGATCAAACGGAAAAAGGCAAAATCGGTCCGGAACCCTTCGCCGTTGTCATCTGGCCGGGCCGCAGAACGATTTCATCCGAAGGTACCTCTACGGCATGAGGGTCGAAACATCCCTGTGCAAGCCAGCCAAGGAACTTGGTCCACTGTTCTTCAATCTCGTAAGGCTTAACAGGTCCCCTTCTGACAACAGGTCCCCTTCTGAGAAGTCGACAGGCCTTGTCAAAACTGCGACTAAACCGCCAGTAAAATGCGCGGGCAAGTTCCGTACCAAGAGTGTGTATAGGAAATTCGACAGTGGCAAAGCCTCTGTTCTGATGAAAAGAGAACACATACTCCCAAAGGAGTGCAAATTGTTCCCTGTACACCAGGAAAAAATATTGTTCCAGCGGAGTTTCCATGTTAGAAGACGGTGCCAAGCACATCAGATGTTTGTCGAAGTGGAAGTCTAATTTACTGTGGAGGTCGCCGATTTCCTTTTGTGTCTAAAGGCCCGTCTCCCAGATTACCATGCTGTTCCGGCTTGCCTGGCTTACGTGTCACTGGTGTTTCGTCTCATAATACTGGAGTGTCCTGATAGAAAATTGTATTTAAAAACTGCCTAGGTGTAAGTGTTGGTCTAGATCTACCCTTGTTTGCTCTACCCAGAACTGGGCCAACTCTCACCCCCCGGTACGAAGAGAATGTGTGTCAAGTAAAGAATGCGTTCAATGAATGCATTGTGTCAGAAAACCATCTCCATCCGTCGTCTCCTATTTCGAACCCCAAACTCACTTGAAAGCCCTCGCCCAGCCTTCACTGTTTTCCATATCTTGTACGCTTCACCGAGTCTTCTACTTTCCAACCGCCAGGCATGAGGTCAGTAAACGTCATCTCAGGATCATATGAGGCGCGAATTTTCTTGAGTCTGTCAGTGTTAGCCGCAGGGTACCCTGCAAAAACTGCTTGAGTGTCGTCCGCATAATTTAAGTAGAGATAGGGAGACAAGACGTTATCCAAACCACTCAGTTGATCGGTGACGTTGGCGTTGAAGTCACTCAGAAATTGAACAATCTTCTCGTCATCCACGGAACTCGACCAAAGCAAGGTTTGCTCGGCTTGGATATATGGCGCCTGGGAAGGGTCGACAGCCATCGGGTCCCCGCCATTCTTCCCCGAGACGGTTAGGAAGCGCTCCGTGATAGGGACAAATGCCAGGCTCGTGACAAGGTCATCTATGCTGGTCATAGACTCTTGAACCATATCCAAGAAGGTATCGTGAATGATTTGAAGAACCTGCCTATTCGCCTTGATTGACACCACGTTGAAACGAGCCCGCAGTCCGCGAAGGGTTCCACGACTAGAATCGGCTTCTTCGGTCCAATTGTACATAGAAGGCCGTACCCGGAATGTAGAACTGGCCTGTCCCATATTGTCGGTGTTCGTAAAGTTGTCTAGCGAGGAGGGCGCAGCTGAGTCTCCATTATAGAATATGATTGCATGGTACGAGGGATCTCCCATCGAGGGGATCCATTGAACTCTGGGTTCGATGCCAGCCTTGAAATCTTCAGATCCGAATTTGGCAAAATCGTAAGTGCTATCCAGAAACTTTTCGGCAACATTTTGCTCGTACGAGATTTCTCCGACGGCGACTTCTGGAAGCGAAAATGTAGTCAAATGGACGGCTGTGACGATGGCGAACGAGTTTCCACCTCCGCGGAGTGCCCAAAACAAATCCGAAAACTCATTTTCTGCCGTGGCCGACACTATGTCTCCGTTTGCAAGTACGCACTGTGGTCAGCTAGTTAGTTAAGATGGTAAAAAGGTTTATTGGTGGGCAGCAGCGGTTTGGCCATGCCCCCTGGTAGTGCACTCACATCAAAGCCAACGACGTTCGCAGACGCCCAGCCATGTTCGTTGCTAAAGAAAGAAATACCACCGCCGAGCAAGAACCCTGGAACACCAACGAGCCCTAGTATAGAATTGTTAGTCAAGTCGAGGATGCGCACCCACATCGACTCACCAGCACGCCCTCCGACAACAGCCAACTTATATGGCTCGAGGTACTTGTAGACGTTTGTCCACTTATTACCCGATCCGACCTCAATGGTTTCTTTCTCATCGTCCAAGATCAGCTGGTTAAGTGAGGCGCTGGCCACCAGAACTCCCGATGAGTCTATGTTGGCTGCATTGGGAATGGGCATATGGCCTCCGCCTCTGATGGCGAATTGTATTTGGCCTTTGACTAGTGCTTTAACCGCATCAGAAACATCTGACGCCGTCTTCGGGGCGATGACACAGGCCGGCCCGAGCCACGAGGTTGCGCTGAAATAGTCTGAGATATCGTCGACCGTTAGACGACACAGTCCCAAGCCTTGCGGCATTGATGCGTTGACCGACAGTCACCCAATAGGTAGGGCATTGCGACAGGCGGGGGAGGGGCTTCACTGACCTTGATTGAGTTCTGTGTACTTTGCTTCATCAGGCAAGTACGTGATGTTTTGGTGGGTGTCCTTGAAGTCGCTGCAAAAAGCCGCTGCATCATTCTGACGCTTCACCGGCGAATGCAAGAAGGCCGCTGCACTGCATAGAAAGGTGACGAAAGCACCAGCACGGCGGATCGAAACCATGATTCTTAGTTTCTGCTCTGAAAGGACTGGGTGGTAAGTTGTTAGCTGTTCGATTGAGTCGGAATGGTGCCTGTTATATAGACGCGGAAAGAAGACAGTAGGCGCATAACTCTACCCTGTCGTCATGAGTTGTTATGCCGAGTGGCTGAGTTCTGGAATACGACGTCGTTTAATTTGCAGAAATGAGTCCAGTCACGATGTAACTCTCACACGTAGCCGGATCTATCTCCAAATAGAGCTGAGAATGACCAGGGGACGATTCCTTGAAGCCTGGCCAACGGCATATGGCCTTTATTCCTATTAAAGCGCATCCAACCTGGGCTTACCCATGTGAAAACACTTTCTCATTTATGCGATACTCAAGGTATCTGTTAACAAACAAGTGCGGCAACGAGATATCATACCAAGGTGACTAATTAGGAGTGCTAGGTTTCGGGTGTCCCTTCTGAACGAGGTCTATAGCCCAGTTTACTACGTGGATCCATGACGAGCCTGAAAGTTTTATTGCCAGATCGTCAACCAAATGTCTTGCCCAGGAGCCGAGAAACCAGCAATGGGGCTCTGACATATGTATCAAGACCATGTAGTGCGCTAAGACGACAAGTGCGGCTGCATGCTCACTCCTTGCCAAGTCGAGAAACCCAGGCGAAACCAACATAGGCCAGAAGAAGACAGATCTAATCTCCGTTGGTGCCCCTAGCGCCCCATTCTTACGCAATGCAGTGATAGAAAAGAGGAGAGCATCAGCGGATGCCGTCAATGTTTGTGTTGTATCTTGGTTGGAACTAGGAAGCTCCGATAGTGTCTTGCGTAGCTCGGGCAGTCGACCAAGAAGTGAATCAACCGCATCCGTTGATCCGACATAGGGGTAGGGACTAAAAATTCCTTTCAAGGGGCCAGCAAGAAGATCTTCCTCGGACGATCGAAATATGCCGCCTAACCCACTGACGAGAGAGAAGATATCGATCAATGCCTCGATGGGTTTTGGACAGTCCCTGTGCTCATAGCTCGGAAAAGCGGCAAAGGCGCTCATTATCAAAAATAAGGACGTAGCGAAGATAGCATGGCAATTTCCCGCATTGATCGAGGCTGCTAACGCGTCTCTCATACCGCTAATGGCCAGGCTTTGGTGTCTGGAGGCCTGAAGAATATACGAATTGCGTTTGCTAGGGTAGAGGTACGCCAGGTGAAATGCCGAGAAAGCCAAGATCTCGTGTAGGAAGAAAGGGTGAGAAATGGCTTCCCGAGGCACATCAACTTGAAGGGTAGGGGCCACATGTGCCGAAAAGGAGAGGGTACGATATGCGACAGTAGCGTAATGGTGCATAAGCTCGGCATCGGAGATCCAGCAGGCTCCATAATCAGCTGGCATAGCCTTCGGCGAAGACAAGAGTAGGAACGGTGGGTGGGCTGTGGTAGCTTTAGTGGTGCCATCCTCTTCTAGCTTCTGGTCCGGATTAATTAGTCTTATGCAGTTGTCATTCCAGGATCTTGACTTACCCGAACGGGCTGAGTGGTGTCGGCACGACTGGACGTCGCCGCCGGGGACAATGACTTTTCTGGGGCGTATCTATAGGATCGGTCGAGGCTGCACGGCACATCATGACGCTGGCACGCACCGCACGGAGCGCATTCGTCACACTTGATGGGCAATGGAATTAGCCCGCGGGGAGAACTCGAGAGGAATAGTGGTGGCTTGCCTTGACGCGTCTCTTCTTACATCTCAAACAACCCATGCGAGACTTCCTGTAGCCTAGTCGTTTGGATCCCATAACGGCGCGCAGACCTTATGTCCGAGTGCCCTGGGTCGTTCTATCTTGTGTTAGCCACGTACGTCAACCTCTAGGAGACTAGGGAAGCATTGGTACGTACTGAACGCAGAGCAGACCCAGTAGACAAGCTTTGCGCTGATACAGGAGCTGCTTTAGGCTTAAAGTTCCGGTGTGTTTTCCCACTTAGACTTGTGCCTTGTTGGAAATGAGAGAGTGCGTGTCCAGTCAGCAGTGGCTGCAGACGAATGCGAAGGTGAGTTGGACAAGGATGGGTTGGAATTCCCTTCTTCACTATATATACCTGCTTATTAGTTTTCTCCGCTAAGTTCAGCCAATGATCGTGCTGTATTAACGAATGCGAGGGACATGACGCTAGGCAGGGACTACTTGATCCTAGCTGGAGTCTAATACGGTCAGCTAAGCAACTACTGTACATACAGCCTGTAGGGATCAGTGATGTTATTGGGTGTACATGAGCCACAAGGTGTGACGAGGGCGAAGAGAGACATTGTCTGGCGAGACAGGGGAGAAGCACGGGGCAAATTCTACAGACGCATTCTGTGTGGGAACTTGATGCCTTGAGCAAGTAACCGAGAGGCTCCTTCAAGAGGCAAATCAATTGAATCAAATTGGTGAGAGATGGCCTGTCTCAGTCTCGGACGGGCAGCGGATGCGAAAGATTTCCATCAATGCCCACCTTCAACACGTCGACATTTTTGTTCCCGCCTTCTGTCATTTGCCCTCTCAGTCGACGCCACCGAGACAGATGCTTTGTAGAAGCGGACGTCAGAAGCCGGACGGTGGCTGTCCCTAGCTGGGCAACTCTTGGCAGGTCGCTGTTTCATTGGTTGCGATCTCTACCCAAACGCTGCAAACGAGGATTACAAGCTTCATACAACGAGTTGAACTGTTCAAACTGACGATGGCTTCGCCCACGCTGTGCTGCAGCCAGCTGTTGTTACTGTGAGTAATTCGGATTTTCCTACTGAATGAATGATCGGTGATGCCAATAGAGGAAGGTATCGACAAATAGTGTGCCCTTTGTGTATGTATTGCATTATTAGCGCTCTCATCTGACAGCGAGGGTGTTAGATTGGCAATGCGGCTTATCTGGCCTCAATAAGACAACGCCCTCCATTGGGTGCCAGCAGGAAAAACACTTTCAGAATCATGTCTTGATCAGACATTCCCTCACTCGTCGACACTGCCGCGGAAGGAAAGGCACGGAAGAATCGTGCAGTGCCCAGCCGAAGTTCCATACGAGCGAGATGTTTGCCGATGCAAACTAGTTAGATGATCAGTAATATTCAGACAAGCAAGGATAGTAGGAACAAGCGCAGTGATGCTTACCTCTTGCTCCCCCACCGAATGGCATAACCCCATCTCTCATCTCCTTAGTCGCCTCCAACCATCTTGAGGGGTCAAATCGCTCAGGATCAGGGAATAGAGTCGGATCACGGTGCAATGTCCATGCTTGTGTCGACACAACCGTGTCTTGAGGAAGGTAATGTCCTGCCAAGGTAGAGCCGCCATATGGGACTACCCGAGGGAGGGCAGATGGCGCTACGGCATAGAGTCTCAGGGTCTCATCAATGACGGCGTTGATATATGGAAGTGAGCGAAGATCGTTGTCACCAAAGTCAGTCGGGAGTTTATCGAGCTCTGAGACGAGTGTTTGCTTGACTTTCATGTCTCGGCAGACAGACCATATCAGATAAGTCAAGGTGGTCGCGGTGGTATCCGAGCCAGCCACGATGTAGGCTTGTGCTTCAGCTCGGATCTCCTCATCAGAGAGGCCATCTTCGCCTGCTTCAAACAGTTTCTTGAACAGCATCGGTTTGGCCGCAGCCGGATTGCTCGCGAAATCCCTCTTGTATCTAAGGACGGCCTGCTGCGCGTAATTCCTCAACCTCGCTGCTGCCGCTGCTGTATTTTGAAGGACTGGAAGGGGGATCTTTCTGGCGACGGCAATGAGAGTTGGAAAGGTTGTGAGTATAGGGCCCCTAGCTGCTAGCCCTTCTAGGTCTTCGATGTACTGGTTCTTCTATCAAGAGCGTCAGTGATTCATTGTCAGCTCTTACGTTTAACTATCATACCTTGCCAGCTTCCAACATGCCAAATGACTCCCCAAAGCTCAGCTCAGATATAATGTCAGTTGCCATAAACAACCACATCTTTGCGACATCTGTAACTTGTCTCGTGGCCATTTCCTCTGCCATTTTGCTGATTACCAATTTTACTTTTTGATCAACAGCGGACTCGACAGTTTTTATTGACGACTCGGATAGAGGAGAAGATAGAATACGGCGGTGTCGACGATGGAATTCTGTGTCTGTTGAGTTGAAAACGTTGGTTGTGCCTGGTACGAGCAATTCATAAAATCGGGACTTTTTGTAGCCGCCTTTGACACTATGGATCTCCTTGACGGCGCTGATTTGAGAGGTGTCGACTTCATTGGGTCCAATACGGACAATGGGACCTAGGCAATAGGAGTTAGCGAGAAAACGAGACATTGGGACATGGTAACCCAACCGTAGTGCTGGTGAAGATGGTGGACATATTGTGCTCGTGTTCCGCGAAGCCAATGATACTTTAGAACGATATCGGTATACCTTGAAAGCTCAGGTCCTTCACAGGATCAGCAAGATGTCTTGGGACAAAGTTAGCTCACTTACCTGGTAGCCGGGCTAGAGGCTGAAAATATCTTCCATAAAGGAACTATTACACACAGGTTAGTGAGCATCTCGGTTGGTTTTAGATGACATACAAATGAGAATAAGTAGATAATAACGACGAGGCCAACGACAATAGTGAGGTGACTGCGGTAAAGCAGACCCTCCAGTGTGTGAATCATGGCCGAACAGTTAGAAGTCCAAGTCGGTCAGTTTATTGTGCCCTCGAACTACACCAATGTCTACATATCCCAAGTATTTATATCATTATCTCGCATTCTTCAGTCTCCACGTTCAATGTGACCAACCGCCATGTCGGCTTTTCCAATCGCCGACCTCCGCTTCCACATCGATGATCATAGCCAAGAAGACCCTTGATCTGTTCGAGAGACCTGCATCTTCCCGCATCATGCATGTGCTTGGCAGAAACGTGTGGACATAGTGGGGAAAGCTTTGGAGGTTGGTTGGCGGACAATAGGAAAAGTCCGTGGCACGCGAAGGCGGAGGCCGAAAGCCCGACCATCACAGGCAACAGAGAGGACAGTGGATCAGACTACGGTGTGTTACCGCTAAGCCTGCGCAAGCTATTTTGAACATATGGGCTGGTCCAAAACGGGTAGCTTGCCTTTAATGTCAAAGTGTCCAAGAATATAAGAGCAGTTCTATCTCACAAATCGCACTCTTGAGATGCACACTTATAGACGCCAACTTTATACATAACTTGCCCAAGCGCATGATAACTAACTTTCCTATAAATCTGAGCCATTGAATCATCTTAACGAAAACTAGAATGTTGCTCTCTGAGCTCTACAGCTTTAAAAGCCGTGATGGACCTCCACTTGTGAACAAACCTATGAACTGTCTCCTGGCTCAGTTATCCCATTAAGCGCTGGGCTTTAACTACCTATAAAAAAGAACAGAATATCAACACATCATAGCATTATATGCCAATGCTGATACGGTGCCGGAATCTTGACAAATCTAAAGACGCACATTGTGATCGTTCGATCATCCATAAAATCTACACCCGTACATGAAAATACTATATATTCAAACGCGAAACGCACTACAGCTAATGATTTTTTTAAGGAAAAAGATCGAATCAGTCAAGGGGCATTGTATTCACACATTCATCTGTTTTTGCAAACAGCGTTAAGAGCTCGGTGTTAGGAGGCGCTATTCCTTTACTTGTTTACAATTAACTGAGCCATAGAAAATAATTAAAAAAGTAAAGTTTCATAACACCCCAACCTACAGTAACACTTTTTTCTCCAAGAGCCTGCCCTGACATACTCTCTCTCATAATTTGAGGTTGGTGGCTGGAGAGAGTTCAGCCACAGCAATTTCAGCCTCACCTCAACTCACCGCGCCTGTCCAGTCTCATCGCCAATCACATCACGTGTCCGTCACACTCATTCCTCACGACTTCTCAGCACCAGCCTGACGACATACAAGCAGCGCAGGCTCCAAACGCATCATCATTCGCTTCCTCGATTCAACTCATCATCAACAGCGAACCATATTTTGAATCCCCTGCCGCTCTTCCCAGATCAAGGTTCATCAGAGAAACAAAAGCCGACGATGGTCCAGAGATGCCGCCTCCAAGACCACCGTCTCAGCGCACCAACACAAGGCCAGGATTCTCTCCCGGTACTTCATCCATCAATGTCAGGGTATCTTCTTACTCGTCGGGGCTGATTCAACGTGGAGACTTGCACTCGGTAAACTCTTCCGAACCCTTGCCGACCTTCTGTCCATCTAAATGTCCGGTTGTCTGGTCTATCGTTTCTCACTGACCGATCATCGTCGCAGAGCTTCAACAGCCCTGACCGGACATCCGCCTTTGGATATTCTACTCCTGTGCCATCCTCGGATGAGAGAAAGACACGAACAAACGCCAAGAGACAGGAAAAATCCAACAACAGTCGAGAAGACAACATAGCCTGGCTCGACCACGTTTGGGGAGGACCAGATTGGCTACCGCCCGATGTCCGTAAGGCTTTGATCGAGTTCGGTTTCCCTCAGCCCGCCGTCGATGTTGTCAAGCACATGAGGAGCATTACTGAGCTGGTCCAAACCCAGGACATGACTCTTGAATCCCTCTGGGCCGAGGGAGGGCCATTGAGAGAAGGTGTCAATGCCGATGTTGCCAAAAAGCAACACAAACGCCGGCAAGATGGACCAGCTCCCCCTCATTTGAGTGCCGCAATCGCCAAACAAGTCCTGGAATCCCTTCAAGACCAAAGTTCATCTTCCCCCGCGGCAGCAACCCATTACATGCCAGATCCCCAAGAACTAGAAGAAGACGACGTGACAACAGATTCTTCTGCCGATGCCGAAGATCATGCATCTGAAACAGATGATAACGTCGTTGTGCTTGTTGGGGCGGCAGCAGAACCTGAGATCCAAGACCTGACCAGCCCATCATCGGCCAAGAAGAGGCCACTCACACCTGCAAATGGGCCTGTCTTCCCAGGAGCCCTGAAAAGATTCCGTACCTTGTCATCATATACCGCGGATCGACTGGTCGACTGTCTCAGCCCCGGCAGTCAGATGGGTGATGATGCTCTTCAAGTTCTGTGCGAGGTGGTCATGGCCCATCATAGACAGAAAACCCGGCCAGCGAGGCTCTTTCATCCTTTCTGGTTCCAGAGTCAGGAGGACTTCCAACCACAAAGCTTTCCGAGACTTGACGATGGCTGCACCGCTGGGTTTCCTATACACTGTCCCAAGCCTCGAGAACAGCTGGAACACTGGGCATTTGGTGTGATGACACCAAAGGGAGAGAACATGGAACTACATATTCACGATTCAGCGCCGACGCCCGAGAGATACGAGCGAATCAAGAAGCGGTTCGAAGCTTGGATGGATGTCTCTAGCTACTCAGGAGTTGTCGAGTTCATCAAGGAGGTACATATACCCTCACCGATTCACATGACTCTAGCTAACGCTGCCAGAACTGTCCTGGTCAAAAAGATGATTGGAGTTGTGGTCTGCATGCCGTTGCTTGCTTTAGCCGTGTTCTTCGGGGCATCCCTTGTAACCGGCAACCCGCACTCGATGTTCCCACTGAGCAAGCACGCCATCTATCGCTACTCCGTACCATTGACACACGCCTGCTCCCTAATGACGTTGGTAACACCATCGAGACTTTCCGGGGTGTTCAGCGAGAAGCCGATTTGCGACGTCTTAGTGCCGACGAGGTGGCCAAACTTCGTGATGAGTCGGGCAAGCGTCTACGAAAGGCCGAGATGGAGAAGGTAATTGGGGATGAAGCCTTGGACAAGTCTCTTGAGGCTTTTCTAGCTCATGTTCGACAACAAAAGGCCGAGAACGAAAGAAAAGTACAGGAAGAAAAGGTCAAGTTCGATACTCTGAACCGCATCTACAAGGTGAGGGAAGACTATGAACGAAAAATGCAGGCCGAGGCGGAAAAGGAGCGCATACAAGAAGAAGTACGCAAGGCGGAAGAAATGCTCAGGGCGGCAAAAAGCAAACTGGATGATGCGTCAGTCAAGCATAATGCCAGCGTCACCAAGTTTGAAGAATCCTTTGCGAGCGCGGGAGCGGAGGATTGGGAGGTCAACTTGGACGGCGTTGCAAAGATGTGGGAGCGTTCAGGGGGTCGTTAAGGGCGGTTGCTTTTGCGAGGGATGGGATTATGTTGAACATATCTTTTGGTGATGGGTATAAATAAAATCGTTCGAGATTGAGGTTTGGGCGTATGAAGCAAGTAGATAGTTTCCCAGTAGCTACTAACAACACAGCGGGCATTACGAGTGGGATGAAAACTGATTCTCAAAAATGCTCTATTTCAGCCAGGTGGCTAGATCAGATTCCTCCCAAATCAGCAAACTTAATTCAACCACATACACCGCTCGCACTTCGCCGAGTGCCAGTGAATAACCCATTTCAATCGCTCCAACTCCTTATACGTATCAACCAGCTCTCGGTACGTTTTGTCGATTACATGGGTCTTCCAAAGGTCGGCGAGCACCCAGATGGCTACTATAACCGAGGACGCCACCGCAGCTGCTGGACCTACAATTCGGTAAAAGGTGTCGTTCATTCCTTTGGTGCATGCAACTTCCCTCGTATGCTGTATGTCACTCAGCCGGCTCTGACGCATCTCGAGAAGAGTTCTGATGAGCCTTGCTGAATCGTTTGTGTCGATAGCCATTTGTGCGAGGAACGCGGCAAAATGTTGACAATTCCATAACAATGGCCGGTAAGCTCCCCATAGCTCTGACATGCGTAAACCTATTGCAGCATTTTGTTAGACGGTTTGCCAGTTGCTTAACTGAGAGAATACATACCACGCTCGAAAATCCAATAGTCATCCCTCAGCGTAACCCCAACATCCTGCACAGCCGAAATTTGCTTCACAGCTTCTTCTGGCCAAGCATTGTCACCTTGTCCCACCTCGTTGTATGACCGACTGCCGCATATGATTTGGTAAGAGGACTCCAAGCTGACACTAAGGTCAAAATACTTGGCCTTCAGAAAGTGGCCGCGGCTAAAAGGCTCAGAGGGCTCAATTTCATCACAATCGAGGACACATAATGCCCAGTGTTGGATAAATGGAAAGCTGTCAATAAATTCTGGAACAGGTGTCTGATTGCCTATCGCAGTCCAAGCGGTTGGGTTCGACGACGCGCAAACGTCTATGGGTCGTGAGATTAGAAGACAGCGACGACCTAGTCATTCATATCAATCAAGAGGTACCTTTACTGAAAAGCCTACCTTGGAGACTTTCACCGAATAGACTCACCCATTACGGATCCAAGTCAGTCGAGCCACCTTTAAGTAATGGCAACCTTGATCTCATGCACTTGTGGTCCGAGATACCTACACAAGGCTTAGACTTGTTCAACTGTTGATCAAGACCACTTTGATCACAGTATCTTTAAGGGTGAGGAAAAGAAAGTGATGATTAAGATTGTGGTCAAAAATGTGAGGAATGGGGCAGTGCCCAACTAGATATTCCATTGACAGTGGTTTCTCCATGTGTCTCCCACCTTGCACATCTACCCGGGTTCAGGGATCAACACCAATCACCAGCCACTATTTCAATGATGCAGCAAGTGTAGGTATTCTAACATTGGTCGCTGGGGGTACTTTAGGCATCAATACTGGGTATGGTTAGGCGTAGATAACGCAGCTGTAATCGTGCTCAACAAGAGCCAATAGGAACTTGGCACGTCGACCTCGTCTATTGGGGGTTGATGAGAAGAGCACAGGACTAAAGAGAATGGAGGAGTACAAGCGATAAAAGTCTGTTGGAGGGACACAATATTCTGATGTGAATGGGCTTGTCTTATTTATCTACCCAGTTGGCTACCATCCCCAGGATAGTGCCATTGCTGTCATAGCTTTTAACCCTTGCTATAGTACAAGCTCAGAAGAGTTCAATTGCAAGATCTGCCCCCCTAACCTCAGGGCTCTCCCATCTACGTCTCACCCTCCTCCTTCTTCTTCTTTTTCTTTTTCTCTTCTGCAAGCAACCTATCAGCCTCTTTCTGACAGGGAGGACAGAAAATGTCATAAATGGCAACGTCTGCCCCATTAATCCTCCCACAGGCACCGATCACTGCGGGCGTCTTCTTGGTTGCCGCGACGCACATGTTTTCTTTATGCTCCTGCTTGAAGAATTGGCGGCATTCGGCGCAGGTCCACCTAGTGAACGTTCGTACGCACATTTTTGTTGAATATTAAGTTAAAGTTGGCAAGTTTTAGTAGACGGTTGATATCTCTTAGTGAATTGTTTTGTTGACTGTGGAAGCAAAATGGCCTGGAAGACTGGCATCTATAGCCTATTTATACTTGAAATATTCAATTATTCAGAGAAGTTCATAGGCACAGGCTCTCACTAAAGCGCTCCGGAGCCAGTCTCATATCAAGATTCTACTGACCAGAGAGTGACGGAGTGGAATCAGTCCCACTCTGATTGACTTCTTCGGCGGCTTCGAATCCTAGCACTATATGTATGTAGAATGCACACGCGCCTTCAATAGAGTCGGGTGATTCTATCACTCTCTTTAATTCCAATCGCAACTTCTTCCGTCTGTTTCATTAGTTGATTGCAGCTGCCAAGATACCAGATGAAGCATCACCTTCTCGCCCATAATAGCAGTGATTCACAGGGGCACGTAGGGGCTGCCGCCATTCATTCAGCTACTGCAGATGCTCGAGGGATCTGAAGAGATGAGTTTACAAGTACAAGAGGGACAGTATTTCGTGCCTAAAGTTGCAGCTGGTCTTGGCCCCTCCAACTCAGAGGTTATGAAGAAACGGATAGTGCGCATCGGATATTGACTGGCAGTTTAGCACATGCTGGGCAAAGAGGTTTTGATTAATAGTTGAATCTAATGAATGGTTCCCACTCATGAAGATAATACTAGTAAAAGAAGAATAATGCTCAGGCCACGCAGCACCACCTACGCCACCTGCAGCTCCAAACCTGTCCCTCATGATGGTCTGCAGGGGGTAGACACCTTGTAAGGAACACCGTACAAGCATCGCTTATACTTCTCAACACACCATCCGTGAAACAGCAATGTGTCTCCCGCCTCATTACTCGTCGCGCCGCCAGGACCCTTGAGACCAAACATGGAAGCGTTGATCAGAGATCCCTCGGCGCGGGTGTAGGGGCCCGTCACCTTGGTGGCATAGGCGTACTTGACGTTGTAGGTGTCGATGTTTTCGAAGTGGCCGGTGCTGTAGAATAGGACGTACATGCCGTTCTTCAGCAGCACGATGTTGGGTGCCTCTGTTGACATGCCATCCTCAGATTCGATACGATCGATGAGGAGGACGGCGTCTCCGATCATCGTCCTGCCGTCCTGCTCCACTTCTTGGAGGAAGAGAGGGTTGCCACCGGTTGGGCCGCTCGTGTCTCCCTCTTGCTTGTAGACGACGTATCGCTTTCCGTCCTTGTCCTTGAAGCCAGCCGCGTCAATGACCTTGTTCCAGCCCTCAGGGGGACAGAACCAAGGCTCATCATCGTGCTTGTAGGGGCCAGTAATGCTGTCGGAGCGAAGAATACCGATGCAGTGGGTTCCACGAGGCAAGGAGTTGTGTTCACCAGCAAAGTAGATGATGTACGAGCCATCATCCAGGCGTCGCAGATCAGGAGCCCAGATGTTTTCGCCATTAGTCCATCCCTTGCCAGGCCAGAGATCGCCCGCTACCTTCCACTCGCCGAGAATGTCATCGGCCGTAGCATATGGCATCTTCTTGTCTTCGCCTTGTGTTGCCACAGAGACCCATGTGCCGTCTTCTGCCTGGAGAACAGCAGGGTCAGGGAAGTCGACCACGAAGAATGGGTCGAGGGGCCCCTCATGTTCGACGGTGAGTTTGACTGATCGGGTGTTTGGTGCAGCAGAGACCAAGCCCAAGGCGAGGCCAAGTAAAGAAAGTGATTTGAGAGCCATGTCGAGAGTAAGAACAAGATAACAAAGAACGAGTGTAGAGAAGTTGGCTTGAAAGAAGCTAGAGATCAAACCAGAGCAGCCCACCTCGCGAGTCTTTATACAGGCCCTCAGCCCTAACACTCAGGCCAGGATCGATTCAGCTTGAATCCTTCAGCTGACCTGTCAGACCCATCTAGGATCCATTATCCGCTTAGACCCGTCTCCAATCTGCCAGCAAAGAGCTTAATCGAAATTCTTTGTCATTTCCTAATTGGGACGCATCTTGCGCTCTCTCGGGAGGATGGTGAGATGATTGGATACGTAAAGATCAGCCCCTGTCCTTGGATCGACGCCATCTTGTTTCAACGGTGCGCTAAAAGGGGACTTTGTTTGCCATGCATGGTCGTTGTCTTCGGTTCCATTAGAGAATCAGATAAACTCGTCTCTGGCGTGGTATCCAGTACCTATGAAGTGTTTTAGAGCCCCTCTTCCGATTACCGAGCAGCACACATTTAGCCCTAGTCTGAAAAGAACCGGAAATGGAAAAAAACAGCCCCTATCCCGTTATTGCGCTCCTGTCAGCTTAATATCCACTTTTGAACAAATGTCCATCCTTCTGCGCCGTTGGCTGCAGCTCAGCGGGTGATTTGACCTTTTTCAACCACAGCTCATTTTATCGTGGACAACTGCCCCTAAGCTTACCTACCAAAAAGTCGAACCATGAAATAACTCGCATCCAGTGGGCAATCGAGGCGGTATTAGAATCTGACAACTCATCAGTGCCGTCCAGGGATGCATCTGTGGTCAGCAACATAAAAAGAGCGTCTTCTCATTCCACCAAGCTAGATGTTTATGCATGGGCAGCCGTTCGATCAAATTGTGAAAATACTATATTCTTATGACTCTAATCATTCTAGTCACTTCTATGCTAACATCTAATCAACAATACTATTCGATACAGAACGAAAACAAACAAGGCTAAATCTCCAATCCTACAGCTTGGACTTCAAAGTCCCATCCTTCCTGAACAGAACCGGCGACTCAGGATAAGGATCGAAAACAACATCATTCAGAGGGTTCACCTCGGATGCTCTGTGGAACATGTCCTCGTACACCTTTCCGTCATACCGGCCAAGCGAGCTGTCAAGCTGCCAGTCGGGGAACTTCCAAGAGTCTACCAATCTCACAGCGTGGGGTCGGACGTCTTCTAGAAGAGCCAGTGTCCGCTTTGTGCGGGAAAGCTGGATCTGACGGACCGTGGTGGCTGCGCTGGTGAAGAACTCGGAAGCGTGGCTCTGAAGGTGATGCAGAGCAAAGAGCTGGAACAGCTTGTGGAGGACTTCTTGGGTGTTGGTGTCGAGAGATGCCTTGGTCTCTTCATCTTGAAGAGCCTCGTGGAAGTACTTGACAACCTGGTACTGAGCGTAAGCAGTAGACAGACGCCAGAAGTCAATCAGGAGACTGTTCCAAGACTGCTTCTCCTCGTCTCGGTGCTTGAGAGCCTCAAAGGTCAAGAAGGCGACTCGCCAGGCAAAGGCGTTGACGAGATCCTGGTCGCTGTCGAGGACGTCAAAGGCAGCGCCGACATCCTGTCTTCGGATGTACTCCTTAAAGACACGGGTGATGCTATTGTCGACGGCCTTGCCCGACAGAACAGCGCGGGCAGACTTGAGCAGGTAGCGAGCAACCTGCTGTGTGAGCATGTAGTTGTCGCCCTCCCATGTGACGGTAGGAAGGTAATCGGCGTACCAGCTGCCAATGCCAGAGAAGGCCGAGTAACCGTGGCCACCACATGCTCGTCGGCAGACCTCGAGGCCTTCAGCAGCTGTGGTGGATGCGAAAGCCTTCAGAGAGCACGAGATGGCGTGGAGATCAGCCAGGAGATCGCTACCAGGATTGAGCTCCTCTGGGCCAGGAGCACGCCCGGCGTTGTCCCCGGCACCCAGCTTCTGGGCCATGCGCTTCTGGTTGGCCTCGTAAAGCTTGATCATAGCACGGCCAGTGAAGTGCAGAGCGTAAGAAGCAGCTATCAGAGGCAGGAGACGCTGCTGAACCATGGTGTAGTTGAGAACCTGGTTCTCGCCAACCTCATCGGCAGCAGCATCGCGGTCCTGGAATTGGCGTCGGACTGCGCAGTAACGTGTAGCGATGGTGACACCACGAGCGAGGACGGATCCCGACTGAAGAACGATGGAAGATCGGACAAAAGTCAAAGTACCGTAGACAAGCGCTGGGTTGGCAGGTCGGATATACTTGCTCGTCTCTGGGTCGACGCCGGAGAAGCGGCTAAGCATGTTGATGTGGGGGATCTTGACGTGGTTGAAGAGAAGGAAACCGTTATCCATGGTGTTGTAACCGAACTTAGGGCCGATATCTCCGACATGGATGTTCTCCAGGGGCTCGTGGGTCTTGAGATCTCGAATGGGAACGACGAAGGGGTGAGGGCCGTATGTCTTGCCGTTGAGGATCAGCTGAGCGACCACGACAGCATGGTTTGCAGCCTTGCCCAGGGAGCCAATCCACCACTTGGATGCGGTGAGATGAGGTGAGTGGATGGTGAAGGTCTTATCCTCGGGGTTCCACGTGGCCGTTGTCTCCAGGCCACGAACATTGGATCCATGACCAAGCTCAGTTTGCGCGTAGCAGCCAATGTACTCGTAACGTTGAGCAGGCTCAAGGAAAAGCTTATGCTGTGCTGGTGTTCCCTGTTCCTCCAACGTCTTCAAAAACATGGACGCGTGGAGACCATATGGAGTGGGCTCGCTGATGAGGTCATTGGCAGCCTGGTACTCATCCTGGCTCCAGTTGTGCTTGACAGAAAGCCGTTGCAAAGCCTTTCCTCTAGCAAGAGCAGCTTCAATTCTGTCCTTTCGGCCTCGAAAGTAGTTTTGCGACTTGTCAAAGATGGGATCCGACTCCAAAATGCTGAGAATCTTGGCGTTTCGCTCCAGAACCTCCTTTGTGAAGAGAAAGTCAGCGAGCTGATCCACGTTGACGGCGGACTTGGCGCGTTCTTGCTCGAGAAGCTCTGATCCTTGAGGACCTGAAGGCTTAAGGGCCTTGACCCAGTCTGGATTAGGAGGAGGCATTATTGTCGAGTGTGTGAAAAGGGGTTTGTTGATTCTGGAGATTGAGATTGTTGATCTGGGGAAGAAGATTAAAGGGACATTTTGAACATCTTGTATGGACCCGATATCGGATCTTATCTCCGACGCCAAGATTAACTGAGCCTCGGTTCCATGACCTGACCGCGGTAAGTGGAGGACTTTTTAAATCCGGGGACGAGTTTTGATTGGTCTCTCCGCTTTTGGTATGGATCATCATGCATTCATTGCGTTGGCGTCAACTGCCGAGGTCTCATTTTTAGCTCGGGTCAGTTGTTGGAGCTACCCTACAACTGCCTCATGACAGCCGTGAAGAGCCTCATTTAAGTGATGCCGGGCTATAACTGATATTTCGAGGTTGTGTATAGAATTAATTACATCCATATGTTTATCTTTCCATTTTTTCCAGCATCAATTGGTCATTAATTGGGTGGGTGGCAGGCCAAAATTAAAATTGCTGCAAAGTAAAAAGTGACATCATTGAAGCCTCGATAACCTTATCATTCTTATACCATGTTCTGAAGTATGTCAGCAGGCTTCTCGGCATGATCTGATTATGGTCAGTCGTCGCGATCTTCCTCTTTTCGCATGTAAAAATCCAAACACTTGATCACGGAACTCCCCATCATTGTAACCTCGCAGTACATCATCATTCATCAACCCAAGAACCGCTTTTTCAGGCTTCTTAGCCACGCCACGACCTTCAGACCCGTAGATTCATGCTCGCTCGCTGGCTGAAGATTATCCATGACCCAGGCCACTTCGTTAACCACTGCCTCTGGCCTCTGCTGGATAACATCGTGCCCACAGTCCGGGATATGAACGTAGCGATGACACCGTGAAAGTGCCAATTGTGCCTTTTTTAAGCGTTCATCCTCTTTATCTGCTGCATCCAGCATTTGTTTCTGGATCACAAGGTTGGGATTGGCCTTTCCCTCAACAGCAGCAAGGGCTTCTTCATACTGTTTCCACTTTCCTATCAACGTGTTCCCACGAATGACCACAAGAGGCTTGTTTCCCAGGATCTGGTTCCTGTATTGTCTCTCCTCGATTCCCTTGCCTGTTTCAGCCTCTTGGCCTGTCTCAACAAGCACCACCCCCGCCACGTGGGGGTGTTTTCGCTGGAGAAATAGCCGCACAAACATGCCGCCATATGAATGTCCGATCAAAATATAAGGCGGTGATAGCTTCGCTTGATCCAAGTATCTCAACATTCCGTTTATTGCTGACTCGGGTTTGACATAAGGATCTCGGCGGTCCCAGAGGAGCACTCGATATTTGGTGCCAAGAAGCTCTGCCAGGGGTACCCACGACGCGCAGGAGTCGCCTGATCCATGGAAGCAGACAATCAGAGGGGATGAGTTGGCTGGATCGCCAATGATGGTAGCGGCATCTTCAAGGCTCATGTCGATTCTGCAGAAGATGATGAAACTGTTCAAAGCAATTGCTGACGCGTGAATGTAATGAGAGCAGTCATGTCTGTCGCGTCTGACGTGGGCAACATCAGCCGAGATCAGATTAGGCAGACAAGAAAGTCAAGGTGGATCTTGTCATGTTGTGTGACCAATGATAATCTGACATTCCTCCTTCAACACTCATCATAAATAGCATGAAGGTCTTATCAATTGATTCTAGAATTTGGTCATGCAGGCGAAAGGTGGAAGTGAACCCTCTGTCTGGGGCGTATGTACGGCCGCCCACGGGGAAGTGGGGGTTGGAAAAGGGGCTCCGGATCAACAAGGAGGCGATGACGTCAAAGGTCACAATGGCAGATTGACAGGGGACGAATTTGACTAGCAATGGATCCAGGCATGTGAAGAAGCCAAGTGGATAACATGGCCACGATAGTGCAAGAGGGCATCACATGGCATGGAAATTACGGGCGAAAGGCTCGCCAAGTCTACTCTCATCAAGCGAGTTCGGAATGACAGACGTTGTTGTGTTGTTGCGGCTCGTGACAAGTTGCCAAGGCCTAGACATTTGGGTCTAAACACCACATGCAGCTCTTGCTCGTCACGGTGCACCTTGTGCTTACGCCGAGGCAGGAAACGCGAAAGGCCATCTCTGTTTGACGAGCATGTCCGAGAGGGACGTCGAGCCTAGCTAGGATGATAAGCTCTGTCGCGTCGTCCGCTGCGTTGTTTAATCGCGGGCTGGCCCTCGTTTGGCGCCCTAGAATTGGAGGCAGAGTTTGGATGGGCTTTGGGAGGATCGAGTTGCATGGAGTGTTTTGGGGTATGGCAGGATGGCAAAGAGAGGTAGACGTCTTGTCGGGAGGGAGCTATCGTTTGTCTTGACTGACGCGGTCGACACAGACGGCTAGGAGGGAACATGTTAGCATTGGCCCGACATCATTTTGGGGAAGGGTTCGCGAGAGTAGAAGCACCCCAAAAGCTGCAAGTTTCGACCAAGAGACACATTGTCAGGAAGTGGGATATGACTCTGGGAATCGTTGATCGTCGCAGAGTCTTCGCAGGGTTGAGGCGAACGCGTTGCTTTCACAGAGTCGCGACTTTCGGATATACGTTATTCCGTAATTACCATTCCAGGCTCTCTCGCACAGTCGCTTATCTTATCGATCACCGGCCGCCACCGACGTACGACATGCAAGAATGCTGCCCTGTCAAGGTTCTATCATCCATGTCCCATAGAAAGAGACTCTCACTGTGATTGAGGAATAACTGTCCACATATCCGTTTTTTAAAGTCTCCAAAAGATGGGTCTCGCTTCGTCAAAGCCACGAAACGTTCTGTCTCGCCCACCCACATCAGGGCACAACAACGCTTACGCCCTCGTCACAGGAGCGACTTCAGGCATTGGTCGGAGTTTGGCGGTTGAGTTATGTCGGCGTGGACTCAATGTCATAGTTCACGGACGTGATCCCGTACGATTAGAAACTCTCATCAAGGACCTCCGAGAGAAATACCCCTCTCGTGACATTAGGGGTCTTGTCCTTGATGCCGCCACAGCATTCACAGCGTCTGGAGAGACAGGACAAGAGGCATGGAACGCTTTATTCTCCATTACCGACCTGAACCTCAAAATCCTGATCAACAATGTTGGAATCGGGCACAACCCGACTAAAGACTTTGTCACTTTCACGGAGCAAACCCCGGCGCAAATCACGCAACTCATTCAAGTCAACATCTCCTTCATGACGTTCCTCACCTACGCACTCTTGCCAACTCTCCAAAGAAATGCCAAACCAGGCAACCCAAGTTTCGTTATCAATTCCGGGTCTTTGGCAGAGCTGGGTCTTCCATGGGTGTCTGTATACAGCGGCACAAAAGGATACATCACCGCCTTCAGCAAAGCACTTGATACCGAATTGAAGGGAGAGGGACAGCACGTGGAAGTGATATCTGCTCTCATCGGCGACACGGATAGCGACGGACACAAGGTTGGGACGAGTCTTTTTACGCCCAGCTCCGACCACATGGCGAGCATGATTCTGGATTCAGCAGCTGGAGCTGGACCAGTCGCCAGGGTGCCATACTGGGGGCATCTGATTCAGCTCTGGCTATGCAAACTTCAACCGTATAGGCTACTGCAGAAGGGAATGATTTACAATGTAACAGGGCTAAGAGAGAAGAATGGGCTGGTGGCAAAGAAACAAGCTTGACACAACACTGGACTAAAATAGAGATTGTCCCATGTTATTAAACGGTTTTTCTATGAGCACCATGATTATATACACCTTCCAAAGCACATAATACGCCCTTTGGCTATTGATCTCTACATGTGTTTAGGTTGCAGCCACGCGAATACCATACTTGGTAGAACTCAGTGCCTGGTATGAAGACGGTGTCAGACCCCATCTGGACTAAACCGCACCGGTAACCATATGTTAGATCATAGAAACGATACGAATGAGTGCAGTCCGGGTCCGTAGCGCACTCGTCGCCGCAATTAGCTGTGGCTGAGACTGAGCGTAACCCCAAAAATTGTATCTGCGTCCCATCCAGTGTACCCTCATCGCGGCAGGGAATATCGGCAATGCATGATGGTTGATGGGGAGGAGGTGGCTGAGACTGGGCGCAAGTCTTGCATTCGCGAGGGTAGTAGATAGTCGTCTTGGTCTCGTCGACGACAAACGCCGGCGTCGTTCCGTATGTGTTGCATTGGAACTGGCCACTTTGTAGTTGGTAATAGATGTACCACGTGCAAGCCAGGTCTGATGTACACATTGCGGCACATTCATCGGCGGTTAGGGTATCAGCAATGCCGGTGAGGGCGTTGACGTGACCATCAAAGTAGCCTGGATAACCGCAGCAACCGTTTGGCCCCTCAGTTCCTTGGGGTGCTGCGCTTGTTGTGGTCGTGGCAGCTTCGGATGTTGTGGTCGATAGTAGCGAAGTTGACACGGTCGTGGAGTCAGTTGCTGCGGAACTAGATCCGGTGGATTCCGTGGTGGAAAGGGTTGAGACGGTCTCGGAAGCCGAGGTGGCGGATTCGCCGGATGTTGTCGTTGGCAGGGTAGAAGTCGGGAGGGTTGTAGAATCAGTAGCCAAGGTGCTGGATTCACTGGATGCGGTCGTCAAAGAGCTCAACGCTGAGCTTGGCCGACACAAGCCCGCATACACCCCCATGGGGGAGAGCGTCGCCAGCAATGTCGCAACTCCGAATGCCTTCATGATTACTCGCTTGATGTCCGGACATGCGCCACAGTCGCGGTGCGGGGATGGGCTGACCGCTGTCCATATATACCCGCCAAGCCCTGTGTAATCAAATAGCTGAAGATCCCGCCTCTTTTTGACTTAAATGAAGAAACCGGAAGACATCCTGCTATCATCTCAGTGGCCAGACAGGGCTGAGCTTTGGGAGAAAAAAGCCTCGGCTTGGTTCTTTCGAAGCTAAAGCCGAAACTATTGAGCGCCACTGGACAGGAACCCCTGACTAAAAAGCACGCGAACGGCCAAGTTTTTGCCAAGCTATCTGAAATTATCGATTGCCGCGCGGCGTTCTGCTCCGTCTCGACCGTTGGTCGATCGTCGATCATATCCTGGAGAAGCTCAAGCTTGTGGATTGGAGCCGGTAGATCGATCACACTGCCAAGCCGATTGGTGTATGAGATGACTGCCGGCTGTGAAAAAGTCATGGATAATAAGAGACATTAATAAGCTCGACCGTGTATTGATGCCCTCAAAAGCTCATTGCGGGAACTACACTGTCGGATATGTTCAATGGAGAGACATGTATCTCAAGAGCCACTGCGAGTGAGCAGATAAGCGGCTATCTTAGGAGAGCCCGTTAGAAATTAGCGTGCTAGACATCCTGCACTTGCTTCACTTAGGGTTCAATAGGCTGCCCCCATGTCTAAGCTATCGTCAGTGCATCGGGGAGGTTCCTGTGAAGAAGCAGACAAGGCCCAATTTGCCTCTGCATTAGCAAGAAGGTATCTTCTACTTTTGCCTTTGCCATAGCGGTCTATTGTGTTCTACAATTCCTTGCCCTCGGCCATCTTGGCTGGATTTTGTACCCACTAATGTTAATCTCTGGTAGTGGTCAAGCGAGTGGAAGATAGAGAGCCGGGAGGGAGAGCAAAGGACAGAAGATGAACGTTGGGAAACACAGCAACTGGTTTAATCATATTTCTACCAGTGGCCTAATAAAACACATAGACGTATGCTCTGACTTTTTTCTCCTCGCATGCCCCTTCACCCGAGCCGGCGGAACCTTGGCTCGAAAATGTTCAACCAAGGTCTATCCTTGTGCAGGCCCGCTTCAGCCATGCGTTCAAGGAGATCTTTGACGCCATTGTAAGGAAAAAACTCAATGTCCCATGGTGTCCAGCTGATAAGAGCATACTCTAAGTTCCGAAAGTTTTCCATACTTCCATATGTCTCTTCCACAACTTGGTCAAGCTCACGCCGCTGGGATTCGCTCCTCTTCTCATACTCCTTAAAGAAGTAGTCCTTGCGTTCTTGGACCATCTCTGGGGGTAAGAGGAAGAGGTGACCATTCGAGTCCTCACTGTTTTGGTCGCCTGAAAGACAGATGGCTCGGAAGCTTCCAACTTCAGGCCAATCCAGTCTGTTGTCAGTCCAGGGAGACGGATCGTTGTCACGCAGTAAGGGGATCATGTTCCCTTCGAGAAAGTCAATGTCTTGCCAGCAGACATCCTCAGCTTTGACCAAGTAATCGACAAGATTTTGGCCGTTCCACATAGATCCCAGTCCATTAGTGATGCTGAGAAATTCCTTGTAGTCTTGAGGAAGCGTGTCCCCCAGTCGCTTCTCCAGATCTTCAATCTCCGATGGAGAGCATGGTGGCCGTAAGAGGCCATTGGCATCTTCAGGTCGAGTCCGAGGCTGCTCTGGCGGGCGATACGCTGCGAGTACGTCGTACGGGCAGTTGTGAAACGTGTTTACGCTGACAGCGTGAGCCAGCTTCTCGATACTCCCGCCCTTGTACCTGCGCTTTGGTCCATGTTCTAAACGATGCTCAGCCATATGCAGGGCTCGAGTCACCGCCGGCCTGAGTTTCGCAGGATGAATCTGGAGGAGATCAAGAATAGGTCGGCTTGGCGCTGCCAAAAGCTTCTTCCAAACCATGCGTGAGCATGCCAGTTGCTCAACTTGTTCCTCATACTGAAATCTCCCGCAAATCCTCTCGAATGCGCCCTGGGCCTCTTCGTCATTCCCCAGCCGCAGGTAGATATCGAGGGCAATCATCAGCCCGGCCGTTCGGTACACCTGAACATAGGGATAAGGGTAGATGCCCTGTCGCCACCACATGGCAAGTTTGGAATAACGGACAGTCATGGGTCCGTTGGGGTTCGCTGCAGAAGAGAATTCCCCATTCTTCCACAAGATTTCTGCCTGGGCAACTTGTCCAGCCAGCGTGCCATTGTAGTCGGGAAGTACAGTTGCAATCCCTTGATAAGCCATGTCTAGCGCCTTTTTGGCTGTCTCTTCTGAGACCTGCCATTCCCCGTTGTACCTCTCAAGCCATGGGGTTCGTCCCTCAGCCTCGAGCTCTTGGAGTTTTTCTTCGGTACGTTCCTCATCGGGTATCCATGAGGGCCATGAAGAGGTAGCCTCCCATGCAAAGTACATGCCTGGTTTGAGGAACGGATATTCGCGATCTAGGACGCTAAAGGGATCGAGGCCTCGATTCTTCAGAGTTTCGAGGAGCTTGGTAGCGCTTTCGACCTCACCAAGAACTGCAAAACCTAACGCAGTCTCAATAATGCCAGTGGCAGCCTGCTGAAAGAAGCGATAGTCGGCAATGGTGGGCTCATCATCGACATGGCGGAGGAGGAATTCGAACGGGAATTGCTCCGGTTTCGGTCCGTCGATATACTCTGTTGCCATGATGAGAAAATATGCTGATGAAAAGTTGATAAAGCCTTGAATTGGGGATTCTCGCTAAGAAAAGGACAAGGCGGAGATATTAGGCAACCGTGTCTTTTGCTGTTGCGGCGAATGGCCTCTTCTGGAGACGTCATTGATGATAGCAATCCATAACAAGATGTTGAGACACTGACGTCACCCGTAAGCAGTAACAAAATACTAGTTCTATTCCACCCCGCAGGTAAATGCCTGCAGGGCCCTCCACAGGAGAGAAATAAATGGCTCCTCTATAGGATCAAAGAGCTATAAACATGTGGAGGAAGAAGAGGAGTAAGCTTTCCCTATGGCTAGGGGGACAGCGAAGCTTTAGATATCAGAGTCTTGCATTTCCGCCTCACTGTCACATAGCGTAGTGTCGACCGATCAGGTGCCGACCTCCTGGCGTACCCGGCTCATCAGGATATCTACTACGAACTTGAGCTTCACCCGGTCCCTCTTTCTGTCGTCCTCTAGGGCCTTGCCAAAAGTGTCCCACACGTGGAGGTACTTGTCGTCATCGCGGTTGCCAGAGCGCGGCGCCGGGCTGATGCTGTTTAGTGCCATCTTCATCCGCGCGTGAGCGTTCTCCTTCATCAGAGCCAGGTCGTCTACGTCGTAGAGGGCGATGCAGTCAAGGATTAGGGCAGCAAGACCCGATGCTAGTGCTGTCGCTAGCGAGCTGCCGGACTCATAGACGTTTCGCAATCGGCTGTCGAAGAGTTCGTCGTGGATCTGGACATCGAGGTCCGTACCGGGCAGGATGTAGTCGACATCGTTGGTGCCATTCCAGCGCCAGGCCTGGCCCGAGATGGTGGCAGTGCCGATGAGGAACGAGTTGTCGCGATTGCATCGGGCCGGGTACTGCCCCGTGTCGCGGGGGCCCTGATCGCTGACGGAGCAGAAGATGAGGATTCCGTTCTGCACGGCGCGGTTGATAGCCTCCACAAGGTCCTGGATCGTGGCCGGGTTGGTGGTCTGACTGATCGTCCAGCTCATGGAGATAAGGTGCACCTTATTGTCAACGGCCCAGTTAACAGCCTTGACCCCTGGATTAGTTGGTGTTTCGGGGCCTGCTTGAGGAAATATAGAAAACCCGCTCGTCCAAAAGGAAACGAGTGGCACGCACCTTGACTGCAGACTCGGCGGTTATGCTCATTGTGTTACGACCGGTCCGTTGTTCGTTCAACTTCGCTACGTAGAGTCTAAGGTTAGGGCATATCTTCCGTATAAGCATAGCCATGATGGTGCCGTGGCCCCGTGTCGACTTAAAGTAGGGGTTGTAGTCGTGGTTTGTTCGTTCGCTAAAAGTTTGACCTGCTGCGATGACACTGCTTAGTTCTCCGTTGAGTCCGTCGACCCCATCGTCGATAAACGCGAACTTGATCCTTGGTCGTGTCTCGCCGTCCTCGATGTCGTCACGGTAAGCTCGAATGAAGTCTGCGAATCTCTCCATGCACTTGATCCACTCTTGTCTAAATTGGCTGTGGTTAGTTTGCATGCTCTGCGTTGAAAAGGGGTAGGGATGGAGGTTAGGAAGAAAAGCGCACTTCTCTACTTCGGCCTTTTTGTCGTCCTCGTTGTCGGTGTTGGACTTGACTGATTTGCCATTATCTCCAACGATACTCCACTTGACCTTGATTTGATGACACGCGCATGCTGGGCTCTCCTTGGCCAGGGCCTTGTCGTGCTGGACGTGACACCATCGTCTTCTCTCCTCTAACAGCTTTTTCTTGAACCGATCTGCTTGAGCTGCTGTTCTTTGTAACGACTCTAGTCCCTGGAAGAATCAAAGTGAGCTCATGCTTTTGACGTAATTGAAGTAGGTACGAAGTTAATGGGAGATCTTACCTGAAGAATTTTGATGTTTAGAACCTTGAGCTATCTACCATGTTAGACATATGTCTACTAACCGGCCACTGGCCGACATGGGAATATTCTCACATGTTCTAGCTTGGCCAAACCTCCTGGTGCCATCCAGCTTCCGAGTACAGCGTTATTTCCGCTGCAATACAACGTGAGATCGCGAACGGCCGGCGCGGCTTTCCTGATGGTCCTGGGGCAGATGTCGAGCTTGTTCCAGTCCAGGATCTCCACGCCCGTCCCTTTGAGAGACCACCTGATGCTTTGGTCACTGTGGGGCTTGTGTTGTCGATCTTGTACGGAAACACGGAGGATCTTGGTCACGCCTTGATGTCGTAGCCACTGAAAGATCCAGCAGTAGTCTATCCTGCCGGGACAGTCAGGTGGCTCGTCGGGGTTGTCGGAGTCGCCAGCCTCATCAGACTCGTCGTATTCGATGATCGACTGCCCGGCTGATTGGGACAAACCCCTGGGCTCGTGAGGATCTGTCGCTTGCTGGCCCGGTGTGGAACTTGATGCGCGATAGCGCTCGTAAGACTCGTCAGTTTGGTCCATGAGAGGGTTCCCCGGGGCCCTGTTGACTGTTGACCGTTTTGCGAGGATTTTTGCGGCCAGGTAATCCTCCGTGGGGTGGACTGTGAGGTCGGGAATTACGACCGACTTCAGGATAGTCTCTAGGGATATGTGTGTGGACAAATGGTTGAGATCGTCAGCCCTAATCTCCTCGTAGCCGACGAGATCAAAGGCGAACTCACGGCGATCCACCGTACCACTGTACAGAATTTCCCGGGTCTCATCTCTGTCGATATCCAGGCGCAGGCAGTTCAGCTTGAGCATCGCCTCTATTCTTTTGGCCCTCTTCTTTCTCCTGTTGAATGCGGGCGAATCCCTTGACTTGTAGTGATACTGAAGGGGCGTCAGAGAGTCACTATTCTTCAACCGCACTGCACCCTTGCATGCATTGAGAAGGACCTCAACAACCTTGTGTTGGCCGGGTTCGCAAGCTTGAATGTCCACTGCCAGGTGGAGAGGCGTGTTTCCTTCCATCCCTTTAAGGTCTGCTTCAGGATCGTTGACCAACTCGAGAAGTAGTTTCATCAGGTCTGGGTCCGGCCTACCTCGCTGCGCAGCGATGTGAAGACAGCTGAGACGGTTGATTGAAAGCCCCAAGAGACTCTTTTTAGGGTCCTCAAGCTTCTCACAGACGAATCGGATCAAGGATTGATGATGTTTTCTGGTGGAGATATGGAGGATAGTCTCCTTCTGTTCATTGTCCTGCCAGCTAGGGAAGTCATTACACCTGGGGCTTTCGAGAAGGAGCTCGATCAGAGGCTTAAATCTGTCGAAGGTGTGGCCGGTCGGGGTGTTGGTCAAGTTTCTGGGTAACCACATGCATTGCTGGTCTAGTTGATCGATCACTGTTCCGTATTTCTTTGCGAGCTGCTCCTTCGTCTCGGTGTTGGGGTTTGTCTTGATATTCTCCAGAATCTTGTCGAATTCCGACTCCAGGGACTTGATCCTGTTAGCAGATGAGGTTTCTTCATCAGAGATGCCTGACAGTTCATCGTCATCCCAATCATCGTCAGTGTCTGGAGACAAGCTCATGATGACGCTGCTTATATGATATCAAGAGTGGTGTCAATATAGTCCTGGATACGATGCTCTGCGGCAGAAGTCAGATTGGTGACTACTGATCGGGCCATGGTCCCGGGGCCTTCTCGACGGCGTACGTACTTATTTTAACGACCCTGCTAGCCAAGGCGCCCCGCTCGGGGGGCAATCACATCAGGTGCATACTGTCACATCGGCTGCAGATGTCCTAGAGTTACCCCGACCAATAGTTAGATGTTAGCCTTGTTCGAACGCTGTGGGGGCTGGCCCCTACCAACAACGCCGCTCTGCCATGCAGGTGCCTAATTACAGACACTCGAGAAGGCTCTGGTATCTTTCTCGGTAGTCAAAGTGTGTGAGGTGAATGTGGTAAACACCCATGATGCAACAGAAATAAATACATCGGCCTCGGTCGAGTTGGTCCAAAACTTGACTTGCCTTCCCTTGTTCTACTTACTCTACTTTTAGCACCTCCAGCAAGGCCTTGCAGGCATCACTCACTGCTGCCGGCAACATGAGCTCGTCCACAGACACTCAAAAGAAGACCTTTTTTCTTGAATTAAACCCGGATGGCGATGGAGGGGCTTACCACATTAAGAACGAGGAGGGTGAAATAAACCGGCCCAACATTGTCGACCGAGGGGACAGCTTGGCCGTACAGGCAGATCTGGTCACAGTTGTCCACGGCAGCTTGACCGACAGTGCTAGTCCTAGGGGAGCGCCTGCTACACTCGTCATCTCCGACTTTCGCTTCCTGCCGAGCAAGGCGCGACGCTTCACCTGGGCCAAGATCACGTACAAGTTCAGTGGGCTGAGTCCAGAGCTCGGAGGGGTAGGTGGCACCGGGCCGGCAGTGGTCAAGCTCGCGCCTGGAGGTCACTTCTCCCTCCATCCTAGTCCAGCACATGTCGAAAAGGGCTGGAACACTGGCGCGGCCCTGGGGGTTCCCGTGGGCCCCGTGGCTCCTAGCGTGACGTTTGGATGGGAGCTTAAGAAGAGCTACGATGTCGAGGACCAGGTCTCCCTTTCGGGTGTTGCGAGGCTGATGGGACGAGATACTGGACCGAAAAACACGGCGATTTGGGAGTTGGGGGAAAACGAGACCACTGGTGGCGGCATTCCCACACGCCTCCGCACCGCCATCGTTCTAAAGCACAAGGTGCTCGAGGCGAATGCCAGGTTCCAGGCCACCGTCAAAATCGAGGTAGACGCCGATCTGAGGTCCAAGCTGGGTTTCGCCATCCAGCGCGTGCTTGGGAAGATCCCCAAGGACGATCCTATTATATTCGACCCAACGGTGTCCATGGCGAGCGACGGGCTCGACGTGATGCACCCTGAAAACCTGGTCAAGGAAGACCTCACACGGCATTACCTGGTTGAGACCACCACTAGACTGGGTGAGGACGGGAAACCAGTTGAGGCTCACGGTAGCGCGGAAGGGGAAGCCGAACGTTGAGTGACAGCTCACTGCCAGACACGGGCATGGGAGCGGGTGGTGTGGATTCCATCTCTATACGCGAGATGCAGTCAGCAATAAAAAAGCCACCAGTGAGATTTGTACCGATAACATCAGGCTCTGTCTGGTGCAATGCCTCAACGTTGTTAAGGTGGCGCTTCGGGTAGGTGCGAGAACCACCCAAGGGAGAAGCCGACCCTCCTCCACCGTGCTCAGCTCATGCATCGCTCTCTTTCCGGCTGAACTGGAAGAGGAGACGCCGTAGATTTGGAGGGCGCTGGTTGGTGAGGGCCTCGCCACGTCGTGCCGCACTGAGACACAAGCCTGCAGGTAGCTAACATCCTGTCACACCCTCGGGAGAATGGAAAATGAAAGTCTTCTCCGGTGGACAACCCTCGACAGGTTTTGCGGCCAGCCCTTACTCCGACGCTGGGGACTGCCCGGAGCTGTAAGCCTGCCTACATTTTGAAATTCTAGAAACCCAATTACTTCTTGAGTTTCTTCATATACCATCCAGCCAGTGAATAAGGAACAGTCCCAGGCAGGGAGCTTTCGCCACAATGGATCGGGACTGGAGTTTTGAAGCCGACAGCGACGACTCCAGCTCAGGCAGTGATAACGATCTCGAACAGACTCTCCAGACCCAAGAGGATCTTGCTATCACCCGGCAGCAGGTCAGCCTGGTCGACGATCTTGAGTCCGGAAGCTTCGGCCTGGAATTGGACGTTGTTGAAAACGTCGAGGAATTCCTAGCCAGGTATAACGGCATCATTGCGGGTGGCGAGCACGGCACTCTGATCCACGTGGCCCTCCAACGGTTGGACTCCAAGCCCTTTGACCACTTCAAACCACTGTTTCGACTGCTGGTCTCCAAGTACCCGAAGCTACTGGAGACAAGGAACCGACAGGGGGAAACGGCCCTCCATTTTGCGATCCAGGAGAAACAGGGCTCAGCCGCCTTGTTCTTCTGCGAGAACGCCCCCCGCGAAGCTGTGACAAGGGCAATCGGATGCCGCGGTCAGGCGAGAAGGAACTGCTTGCATGCTGCCATTCGGATGCTATTGGAGCCTCATGTAGTCGTTCAACTTATTTCGATGTGTGAGAAGCCTTCTCTCCTCGACCAGGACGACCATGGCTTCACGCCGTTGCATCTTGCGGTCGACTTTGCCCGGTATGGTGGGCCGGGGAACGAAGAAGTAGTGAACACTCTCATTGCGCGTTGTCCAGAAGCTGCATACACCTTCAACAATGATGACCTTTCCCCTTTTAGTTTCCATCTCCAGACGCGGCAGGATTTCCTTGAACGGCTCTACCATCGGAAGACCCGCCAGCCTTCCACATCCCGCCAACTTTCCCAAGTCCCCTCCTCCAAGATCAAAGAGGATCTCGAGGATGATTTGCGAAGACCGGAACGCAAAGAGCTCTCGGAGCTCGAGACGCCGCCTGACGATCAAGAGACTCATGCAACGACATCTCCGCCCGTCAAGAAGGCTAACAAAGGCAACGATAGAAAGAAAAAGAGCCTAATGGTTGAAGATACGTCAAATAAGTCTGTAGATGAGATGAAAGCCGCCTCCCATAGACTCCAGAATATCCTCAAAATGTTGTATTTGCGGACACAGTCCATATCGGATTGCGACAGGCTGCTTTACGGGGGGCCTGGGACCGAGAGTATGTTTCAAACATATCAATATTGTCGAGAACCCGTATGGCATCATGATCTTCCTACTAATTAAGATTTTTAGGCAAGGAAATATATTTGGATCTTTCCAGTGCATCCAAAGTGACGACAAGCCTCCTGAGCAAACTTAAAAAGATCATCCGCCTGGAGTCAGCTCTCGTCTATGTACTCCTGTCCGCCAACAGCTTTCCAACCTCTCTGGATGGTGACCAGACTGTAAGGAAGGGGTATCGTGGACCAGACACCGAGGACGCGAGTACGGTATTCGAATGGCTTCGCTTGAACGGGGTCGAGAAGATCATTCAGGTGGCCATTCTCGACGACTTCGACAGGCCCCACAGCGAGGAGACCATCGAGACTGCGCTCAAGTGGTTTGACGTAGAGGAACTGGACTGGATGAAGAAGGATATCTGTAGTGAAACAATCCGCTGTGCAGCTCCCAACGTACGGATTCTCCATCTTTACTGGAGCGGAAGCAACCCCGTTCTGCGGGCTTGGTCGGAGCCAGATGGCCTTGCTAGGCTCGTCAAAGTACGTGACCTGCAAAACCAACTCTACCCCCCCTTTTCTTTTGTTTGTTGGCTTCTGTGTGGGAAGAAACTGACTAGAGTGGATAGCTGGAAAAAGTCATTCTTACCGCCTCCCAGGTACGTGAAAGGCCAAATGCTTAGTTTATGTGGTAGAATCACAGATTGCTGAAACAACACGGTGTAATCAGGGCATCGAGACACGATCAAGAGCGCGTGAGAATGTTGAGATCTTTTCGACGAGGCTTGGGAACTCCATAACCCAAGTGCGTCCCGAGACGCCAGTTCAGATCACCTGGCAGTTCGACGACGACAACATGGCTAAAGGGAGCTATACCACCTCAAAGTTAGGAACATACTCATTGTAAGGATACGGTGCCCTTCTCATTTCTCTGCTTACTCTGTGCTTTTGGAAGCTAACGTGCAACTACTCTTCCCATAGGGAGCCGTGGATATCGCACCTCTTGAGGGTCGGCGAGTTCCTGTCCAGCTTGTCACAGGCCAGAAATCAGAAAGATTTGGCAGCGACCAGGAAATTCAGGGTATGCCTGATAGATGACGGCGTCGACGTCGCGGACTTGCAGCCACATGAGCAACTTGCTGGGGGTGTCTCATTTAGCCATTTAGAGACAACGTGTCGAATCTCTCCCTGGTACCTCTCCGAGGAGAACCACGGGACCGACATCGCCCGACTCTTACAGAAGTGTGCTCCAGGCATGACGGAGCTTTACGCCGCCAAGGTCGACGTAGTCGATGGGGGACTGTCGCAGGCAACAGTAAACAAGGTATGTTTCTACGGTCGTTGGACCCTGTCGTTCGTTTCTCCGAGTAGCAAAGAAAAACTCACTCTTGGAACGACAGGCACTCGAATGGGCGGCGGAACGCAAGGTCGACATCATCTGCATCGCCCGACCGGTTGACGTCAGTCAAAGGGGCTCGGGGGAGCACCACCGTCTATACCATAAGATGAGGATGACCATCAGCAGGCTGACCGATGAACAGATTATGGTGCTTTGTGCTGGTCCTAGTAGGCCAGATGCGTTGGAAAGAGACCGCCCTAATGATTTGTTTGGCCTGTTTGGCTGGCAGTCCGACCTGCTACAAGTTTGTTCCTGGGCCCGAAACGGATGGATCCAACCCCACTGGTACGATCACCAGAACCGCTTCTTCGTTCCGACTGACGGACTGCCACCAAGCCCAGGCGATGCGTCTGTCAAGATGAACCTCGACGATGCGTCGTTGGCGGTGGCGTTTGGCTGCGCTCTCAGCGCCCTTGTGTTCTTCATCGCTCAACTCTCTGCCGAGCCGATGTCAGTGAGCCCGAGGACTCTGAGAGCCGCTCTGTCGTTGATGGTGGCGAGGGGGGAGGGGAAGGAGGAGGGGTTTGTCGATATCTCGCAGCTATCACAATTCATCGAGCATCAGACAGATAGGTGGCAGCAGGAGAAGCTAGAACAGCACATTGGCGGGCTGCATAAGATGGCTCAGTACCTCTTTAGAAACAAGTAAAGAGACCACTATGTCTATTTATATACCTAGTCTGAATCAAGATAGCCTATCTATGATATATCAACCTGTACTATAATTTGGCGAGTTTGGTGATGTTTCTACTAGAAGCCGTCAGCTATAATAAAACAGAATACAACTAATACCGACTTTTTCTATACTTTCTAGATTCTCTTAGTATATTCTGACTTAGTTACCCCATCGTCATGCCTATTGTATCTTACCTTTGACCGACGTGTAGTTGAGAACAATGGAAGCTTTTGCCAAAATATATCCAATCCGCTAGCATACCACCATTTGGGCAAGACCTTACTTGGTGGGAGAAAATATTGCGTTAAGTTTAGCCGTGCGGACATGGAAGAGAAACAAGTCGTGCTTGGGTCTAACCTGAAGTTGCTCACTATCTTAAAACACAGTAGATGATAGAGAAAACATATTATATCATTAGGACAGGCAACCAACTGTTGGCTCGACAACCTTGGCAACGGGGGCTTGCACGTGACCTTGCCTTGGATGCCCCCCCCACACCTCGCCTGCCTGCCATGTCTTCGTCTGACTCCTCGCAACTACAGAGACAGCGCGTCACTTATACTCATTCCACCTTATTATAGACCGCTAGAAGATGAAGCGGCTAATAGAAAAACTCAAACGCCATGTCAAGTTATCTCATGAGCCAAGAACCACAGGAGAACCGGCGACTCTGAACATGACCCCAACAGCGGTTGCAAATGCGGAATTAAAGACAACGTGCAGGTCAGAAGAAGCAGATAAATGTAGGCTTGAATGCCTTCCCCCGGAAGTCCGCCGATATATCCTTTCGATATTGGACCTTACGCACCTGAGCGCGCTGGTCCATGCCTCCCCGACATTTCACCAGCAATACCTTGTTGACCGGAGATACCTTCTTTGCAAAAGCCTCCAGACGACCATTGGTTGTTTGACCGTGGAGGCTTATGCCGTTCATCGGTTATTAGCTCCACGAAATACCTCGGACTTCTTAGAGTGGTATTCGGAGAAATGCTCGCAGCGTGTGGTGTCAATTACAAATGAACTCACTGAAGGTGTAGCGTCGAGCTTGGCAAGGTTTTACTTGCGTTTAGTCAAGCCGATTGTGGAATACTACTCTCGCTCGATGCTAGATGATCTGGTGACGAGGGCGGACAGGAATCATGGCGGCCAGGAGAAAATTCAACCCAGTCGAACCGAAATGATGCGGTTGACACGAGCGGCATACCGCTTTCAGTTGCTCTGTCAACTCGTCAGTCCTGAAAGAAACTCGAGCGCGTCTCGGGAAGATACTTTGCAGTCGTTTATTAACATCATGGAGGCATGGGAGGTTGAAGAGTTTTTCGCCTTTTATCAATTTGCCTACGACGTTTACGACAAAGTCCTTACCAACATCTACTGGGACCTACATCCCGATAACCCCAGGTTCAACGACCAAGGTCGGCCTCCAACACCGGATGGTGCTTTCGACTTGGATAGTGACTGTAAGTTGGGCGTTACGCTTTAATCGTCCTACAATCTGATGGATCCTAACATTATAATAGTTTCGCGTGAGACTTATCTAGAGGGGACAACCCTACATGGCCTCGCCTTTCTGCACACCGTCCTCTTCCAAATCAAAGACCGCGAGAATCTCGTGTCGACTATGCAAAAGCAAATCCAGAGCTCATATATCCCAATTGACGGCATGGTTGGAATGTTTGGCGACACGCAGCAGATCATACGGCGGCAGGATCAACCATCCGAGAGGGATCAAATGGAAGCCGATAGAGTCTCGTTGGTGTTTGTTCGAGATGAGATTGATAAACCACCGCGAGCTTGGACGATGATTTGGGATGATACATATAGTAATCTCTATGGTTCACATATCCCGGATGAAATACGAGACTGGGGCTATGTGTTCTGGGATGAGGCGACGCTGGAAAGGACTGGAGGTTTCAAGTTGCTGAGATATCAGTTGGGGGAGGACTGGCGCGATAATGATCCTCGCGATGATTTTATATAATATTGGAAGAAGTTGCGATGGAAAGCTTTTGGTGTATGATCTTGGTGGGATAAAATGGTAGACGGATATCTCGTCTCAGGGACTGTCTGTTGGACATAGCGACCAAAGAGAACTATCATAAAGCATGTTCACCAACACAGGCACGGGATTGTTTGGTAGGCATTAGATGATATACTTGTCGTCATTGAAATGTATATACATGCTTCTGGTAACAGCATCTCCAGCTACCAGCAATGTCACTGAGCTTTACAGGTTCGGCCTTCTCTAACTCAGCTGATCTAAGTGGTTGAAGAACACTTACTCGCACCGCCAGCTCTTGGGAGACGATGAGTCACCGCCAATATACACATTGCGTCGTGGGTATCGACAATGTTTCCTTGAAGCAACCTTCTCCTTGTTCCCGGTCAACGCATACTGCGTACCCAAAACGGACTCTGGCGCCTTGCCCTTCTCAACCCAGTTGACGATAGCTGCCAGTACGTTGCTCTCCGGCTCGTACTTGTCAAGAGTATCCAGATTGTTTCCAATCTTGTTGGCGCCAGTTCCTCCTCGGCAGTGAGCCATACCGGAGATGCGGAAATATCGGTAGAACTCATCCAGTTCCTTAGATGACAGCTCCATCGTCTGGCTAACGTGGTTGTAGTACCGAGCCGAGTTGTCGCTGCTGATGAGAGGATCTTGAAGGCCGTGGAAGTGAATAAGCTTGGCTCCTCGATCACGAAGTCGACTCAGGTCACCGTTCCAAGTCTTGACATTGTAGTCGTCTCTTCCAGATAGCTGAACCCAGTCATCGACGGTGAAAGTCCAAGGATCCCACTCAGGATTCTCAAGAACAACGTAGCGCATCCAGTCAAGAAGGTAGCCGAAGGGCTGGCTGGAGACCAATCGGTCCGTGACGTTGCTGCCAGGTTGAAGTCTTGGGTAAACAAGCTCTCCCTCCGGGCCATAGGCAGGTGAGAGAACGTCCCTGACCGCAGCAGCTTGCGCACCCGTCAGACAGGTGGCGCCCTTGCGCTTTCCACAGATGAGAGCCTCGGGTCGGTATTGGCAAAGATCGGGATCCTCAATGACACCATCCTTGACACCATCCAGTTCGTCACACTGCTCGAGAATATCATCGTAGACAGCATTCCACTCAGCAGCGCCAAGGTAGCTTGGAGATCCTGGCTTTCCTAGGACCTTGGGCAGATAGCCAGTCCAGAAAAACAGAGCTGTCATGTCAAAAGCAGGCGCACCTGCTACGATGCCATCGAAGTCTTCGGGGAACTCTTGAGCCTCCTTGAAGCCTTGCCTTCCGCCTGTTGAGCAGCCTAGGTAGTAGGACTTCTTGTGTCGAGAGCCGTAAAACGTCTGAACAATCTTCTTGCCGAGGACTGCCTCGAGGTGAATGGCGCGATATGCGTAATCCTCAACAACGCCTGGGTGCTTGTAGAAGGGCTTTCCTTGATTTCCGTCATGGCCATTGTTTGTGCCAATAGTCGCAAATCCGTGAGAAGAACCGTAGTTGAGATCGTCATACTTGAAGCAACCTCCCAATCCTCCGTTTCCGACACCTAGGAATCGACCGCTCCAGTCCAGAGGCAACCATGCTTCAAAGCGAACACTGCTATCTGAGCTGGTGGCAACGTCGAATGAGAGGCGGCAAATGTCAGACTTGACAACTTGAGACGTGAGAGTGCAAGTCGGGTCGTAGTTGGTAAAGGTCAGGTTTGTGCCGGCCTTGACAACCTCTGAGAGATGAACTGTGGCATTGGGGAGCTGTACTCTCTCTTTCAAGCCAGCGCAGCCGTTGGCGTAGTTCGAGCTTTGGCTTGGGGAGGCCCCAACCATTGGCAGGGCAAGCAAGAGGAGGGAAGCGAGGGCCGGTGTCCAAGCCATGGTCAACGTGATGACTTGCAGTCGTTAGAGTTTGAGAAGGCGATGGAGATAGGCGAGAGATCATCAGGGGGAATGGTTCCCACCGCTGAAACTTATAGTCAGATAGAGCATAGTAGCCCAATAAACTCGGTACACCGACCTCGGTCTGCTCCTAGTCATGTTGCCATTCTTTTCATTAAACCCCGCAAAGATCTACAAACTGTCTCCCCGCGGGATCCACGGTGTCTGGGGTAAAGAAGCCGGCAGATGGTATCGGCACAGGTCATGACTAGGGGAAAAGGCCATTTGTGGGGTGAGGTTGTATTTCCTTCGACGGATAAGTTCGTGGACATTTTCATATCCGCCTTTTTAGTCCAGGGCACTTCTCCGCTCCCCGCATTCACTAAATTAGTGTCATGGGGTCGGATATCGTATTCGGCAGTAGTTGCTTGGCCTATTGTGAACGAGTGATGGATTTAACTATGGACCCTGAAGTTTCCTTGGAAGTTTCCTTCTATTTCTGTCGGAAATATGACGCCGATATCGAGTCGAGTGTCGCCTTTCTCCATGGAGTCACAACCACGAAGAGAGACTGTTTCACATAGGTAACATTGTAGGAATCTTATCCTGTAGATCCTTGGTGTTAGGTATGCAACAGGGATTTCATTCCTACTGAACTGCTAAATTGAAGAGCCCTATCGCCAAGGTGGGATCGATCTTGATCTTAGTATAGCGTGCAACGAGTCTTGGCAACTTTGAACTCACGTCATCAGAGCTCTCGCATGCCTATGACGTGAGAAATAGGCAGGTTCCGTCGATATATCATTCTTGGTGCTAAGGTGCAAATCATTCTGTGTCGAGACGGTAAACAGCCAGTAATTTCTGCCTCACCGCTCAGCTAACAGTCTAGACCTGTTCAACTTTGTGGGCTGAGCTGCATCAGCCTAAATGAGGCGCAAGACTTCGGATCAACTATTGCCCTTGGACGACTCTTCCCGCTTTCGGCTTATGCCTCTTGAATAACTTCAACCGCTCACCCCTCTCACCAAAATGACCCAGTTCCAGTATCGGGGCCTGGGCGAAGAGGGCCAGCCTATCCGGCTGGTTACTATCCTCCCAGGTTCTGACAGCCAGCCAATATCACTTAAGCTTCATCACACGACAATGTTGCGAGAACCACCACCGACCTATGAAGCATTGTCCTATGTATGGGGCTCGCCAGACGACGGAGTTGCAGTTTCAGTTGCCTACAGCGATGACCCTCACCAGTCAACCTTGATGGTCGGAAAAAACCTTTTTGTTGCGCTACAGCATCTCCGACGAGTCGACAAACCTCGAACAATGTGGATTGACGCTATCTGCATCAACCAAGAGGACATTTCTGAAAGAAGCAGTCAAGTTCGAAACATGGGCAATGTGTACAGATTCGCTAGCCGAGTGGTTGTTTGGCTAGGTGAGACCAATAAGGACAGCGATTTCATCATGGGTTTACTCCAAGATGTGGGAGCTCGGATGCAACAGGAGCCCAATGGCTGGATCCAATACTTGGAGTCCAGGGCATACGAGTCTCAGGCGATGCATTCCCTGCACTTCCTCCTTCTACGTCCCTGGTTCAAGAGAGTTTGGATTCGACAAGAAATTGGACTGGCAAACAACGACTCTGTGGTCATGTGTGGCCATATGGTGATGCCCTGGGAACACTTCCGTGAAGCGTTACGTCAGCTGCGCACACAACCTTATGTCGAGCATCTAGGGGAGAGTGCAGTGGTTGTAGAAGATACTCGTCGCACTATTATTCCAATGTCCACAAAGCTCAGCCCTCGACTCTTCTCCCGGCTCTACCAGGCGAGACCATCACAATGTCTCGATCCCAAGGATAGGATCTACGCAAACCTCAACCTGGCCGAATCGATATATCGCGACAAGCTCAAAGTCGATTACGGCATGTCAACTTTGGACCTCTATCGACAAGTTGTTCTAGTCGACCTTGAGATGGGAGACCTGTCGATACTTGGTCACTGTGACATCTCAACTCGTCCCTCAGGCTGGCCATCTTGGGTCCCAGATTGGTCAAACCCGTTCTGCACGAGGATCCTAGCCAAGGTAAAGAGTAGCTCTGCTCTTCTTTCAGACGCCAGATGCGTTGGAGACAGCACTTTACAGGCGTCAGGCCTAATAATCTCGCGCATAGAGTCTCTCGACAAAACTGGGTTCCACCGTGACCGCTCAAACTTCAATGCCGAACTACTGCGGCTCGCCAAGAGAAGGATTACGGGCTCCTATCTCACCGGCAAAAGTCTCCTGGAGGCGTTTTGCGACATCATTTGCTGTGGTGACTTCAACACACCTGAGCTCGATAGCGACTTTCCAGTCCTTGAGACAACAATGTCATATATCAAAAGTCTTGTTGAGGATGCCGGAAACCAGTCTGAAAAGCCCCCTACGGCTTTAGAGTATCATATTCCCCGACATTGCCATGGCCGGTCCATTTTTTGGACAGAACACGAGCAACTAGGTCTCTGCCCCGTTGGAAGTCGACCTGGCGACGTCATCGCCGTCTTGTTAGGTTGTGATCCGCTGCTGGCTCTGCGCCCAACTGAGTCTGGGGCATATGAGATTGTAGGGCCGTGCTATGTTTCTGGTTTCGTGGACGGTGAGGCTATCCTGGGTGACCTCGCAAACGGATCGATGAAAGATCCTAGTAATAGAGGCACTCATTGCGACGATAGTCATGGCGATGATTGGGATTGGCTGAAAGGTGTCACACCAGAAATGCTCTGCAAGGCCGGTATCGAGGTCAAGATGTTTAAGTTGGTATAAGTAGTTGGTATGCAAATAACATCATTCCCCTTTGTTGTAGTACTTGGGAATACTCACACCATACGTCCTTCTGTCCTCAAACTTTCTCGAGATACTGAACGGTGCATCCTTCCACAAAGTCTTATCATCTTGCGGCCATGGCAGAAAAATGCTGAACTCCTTCAGATGCTTCATTTGCTGCAATGGCGCCAAAGTCTCCTTTTCCAAAGCCTTGAACTCTACTCTCCTGTCTCCAGAAGTCCATACGACAATCTTCAATGTCTTCAAGTTTGGTAGCTGCGCCATCTTTGTGCAGAAGTCGCGCCATACTTCATCACCTTCAGGTCCACAGATGACGATAGAAATGTCCCAAGCTTGAGGATGACTGTCATAGTACTGAGTGTAGCCACGGATAAAGTGCCACCCGACTTCGAGGTGCTGAATAGAGGCGATGTGCTGAGGTGGAAGCAGGGTGTCTATTGAGGTAAGCGGCACTTTTGTGCCATCGGGGCCGAAGCCAAAGCAGAATGTGTTGTTCGAGTAGAGGCAAGAAATGGACTCAAGATATCTTATGTTTGTTAGTACTTTCCAGTACACAAGAACATGGTGATGACTTACGCTGCTCTACAAATCATTGGGACGTGCAGCAGTACGCGCTTCGGCCACCATTTAAACTCATTCATCTTCTCTGCCTGTACGAGACGCTCCTTTTTGGAGGTGAGGTATAGCTTTTGGCTGCCCATGGCGTAGCTCCATATTTGGACACGAACCTCTGGCGGCAGACGAAACAGCGGTGACTCAGGTTGATCCGTTGGGCTGCCGGAGAATTTGTCTTCCAAAGACAATGGGAACAGTGGTTTACCGCTTTCAGGATCGTATAGAGGCCACCAAGGCTCAGGCTCTACAGGTTTATGTTTCTCAGGGAAGAGTTTAGCGTGCATCTCCTCAATCTCACGCGGCGTAAGAGGTTTTTGGGGCATCTTGGGGCCGTCATATTCGTAGGGCTTGGGGGTAGCAGAGTCTGAAGAGCTCTTGGCGGCGTCATCTTTCTTCCCCAATAAACGGCTAAGGAGACCCATGGTGAGAGACGATAGAGCTGCGATGGCGTTCCTTGAGCTTGGCTGAGGTACCCGTGTTTCGAAATGAGAGATTTTAGGCAGTGGAGGTTATGAGCTAGAGTGACTAGTCACGTGGAATTACTGTGCATGAAGCTATTTCATGAGGCGCCGTCTTATTTGCTGGAGCTTACGGAGGCTGATAAGGATCAAAGCGCGAGCTAAGCATCAACGATGTTCTGCCTTGTCACATAATAAAGACAGGGACGTAACTCCCTAAAACTATTATAAAGAGGGGAAGTCCCGGAATCACCGGCACGCGAGCATCCTGAGTAATGTCTCGGAAAGCCAATGTGCGGAAATGCTTGCCTAGCCCGTTGCCGTTGGAAGTCAGTTGACCCTGGTCATAAGACCACAACAATCTGAGATTGAATCCATCTCCATTTTCGTGTTCGATTGAGGACTCTATCTATTCAGCTTGAAAACACCAAGGCCAAAACAAAGGTGCAAAAGAAATCACTATGCCAATAAACGCTTAACAACACCAGATCCATGCATCTCATCCACCTTGGCGGCAAACTCCTTAACCTCCCCCCATACATTATCACACAGCCGCTTCAACTCATCAGATGCAATAAAAGGACGGGCATCCTTGGAAATGGCGTCGTCAGTCCACATCTCTCCCCGACCCTCGACCCCCAGGTTCAAACTCGAAATGTAAATATTTGCACCTTGCTCAGGTGTCCGCGCTACTGTGCCATTGACAACTCGGGCCATAGCCCCCAATACACCGCTATTGGCAGAATGCCGTGATAGTTCCGAGTTCACGGCCCCTGGACAGACGGAGGCCACCAGGACTTTTGGCTGGCCTTTCGCATCGTTGAGCGAAGGCAGCATTGCCAGATGTCGTTTGCCGTATTCGCACATAAGCTTGGTGCGCGAGTAATGCCACTGACCTCCCATCATTCCAGGCGGGAAATTCTCTTTCTTGGAAAGCTCACGAAGAGGGTGGTCAAAATCCACGTATGGTGAGAGGCTGGACTTCTTCACCAACCACGCGCCTCCTGAGCTGACAATAGTCAGGTGAGGTCTATCGGCAACCGATTCGTTGTGGACTCGAGGAGAGGCAAGTAGTAGGGGCATGATGAGTAGCGACATGAGCATTGGCGAGATGGCGTTGACTTGCAGACTTGTCTCGTAGCCTGTCTCGGAAACTTGGCTGTAGGAGCCCAGCAGGATTCCGGCGCTGAGGATGGCATGGTCGAGATGATCGGTCGCCTGCGCGAGGTCGTGAGCAAAGGCATACATGGACTTTGGAGATGTCAATTCGACGACGAGAGGGATGATTGTTGGTATCGATGACTGGGGAGTAGAGGTAGCCGATAGATGCTCCTCAATGAGGGCCTTGGTCTTGGATGCTTTGCTGGCATCTCGAGCGGTGACGATCAACTTGGCTGGTCCCTTTGTGGCCAGTTTCTTGGCGGCCTCGAGTCCAATTCCAGTGGAAGCTCCCACAAGTAAGACTGTAAGTCCATCGAGGCGAAGGGGAGAGGGCTTAGGGGGATGCAAACGAGCTGTGATGACTTTGAACATAATGTTGGAGGAATTGATGAGGTAGATATTCTGGATGGAAAGGAGGGAGAATTTCTCATTTTTATTTACAGTTGCTACTATAAGGGAACCTAAAGTCAATCTCTATCTCAATAATGGCAACTAATTCCGATTCTAGGGATGTAGTTGATATGATGCGCCGCGTTCGCTCAGAGCCTCACGGGTTCGTAATGCGGGTTCGGAACGCGGACTCGGGTGAAAATTTTGCGGTGAATGCGAGATTTCCGATACGAAAGCGCGCATTCAATGCGAGCGAGAGCTAGTTGACTAGGGGGGCTCGCATGTGGTGGAGTGGTGGCTGACTAGGATGACGACGGAGGCATCAACACTCATTTTCTTATGACTAACAGGTGTACTGTACTCTGAAAATGTCAAGCCAATTTCACATTCGAGTCCTTGAGCATGTGGGTGTAATGAGTGAATGAGTACTATCTATGCTCTACTTCCGATACCACATCCTGGACGTCTTGGTCTTGCGAATCTTCCTCTGCAGTTGAAACATTCCATATATCAAGGCCTCGCAAGTTGGAGGACATCCAGGCACGTAAATATCGACAGGGACAATCCTATCGACCCCCCGAACCACAGAATAGCTGTAGTGGTAGTACCCGCCCCCGTTGGCACAGCTACCCATGCTGATAACCCACCGAGGGTCAGCCATCTGGTCGTACACCTGCCGCAGGGCCGGTGCCATTTTGTTGGTCACCGTTCCGGCTACTATCATAACGTCGGCGTGACGCGGAGATGCTCTGAACATGAAGCCGAATCGGTCTTGGTCGTATCGAGGGCCGGCGATTTGCATCATCTCGACGGCGCAGCAGGCTAGGCCGAACGTCATGGGCCAAAGGGAGCCCTGTCTCGCCCAGTTTGCGATAACATCGAGGCTGGCTCTGTTCGCGGGTATGTGTTGGCTGGAGTTTCTTGTCTTCTGCGTGAAGGTGAATTGGGGGATACTTACACTGCATACTCGGCGACTGAAGATGGCTTCTGATTTTCGGACTGAAGTGCCACCTCGACTCTCGGAGACTTCTGGGAGCTTGTAGCGACAGTTCGCGTCAGCATATAAGAGGCTGCTGGAACAGCTCTCTGCCCTCTAAGGCATGCTCGGCGCAACATGGCAATAGACATGATGATGCAAACACAAAAGATGGCGACGGAGCAACATTTTGTACATATACCCAGGCTTTGACCAAGAATGTTTACCCCAATGTCGTATCCCCCCTTCCCTGGGTTAGGCCGGATTCTCGGAATGCCATGGAGCCCGAGTCTCTGCAATTATAACCAACCACTCGGGTTTGACGTCTTGCCCAACTCCGCGGAGTCCGCGCACACCCACAATCACCCGATTTTATCCCCTGTTTTTCGTCTTTTGCTTTCCAATCAAGTGTATTTACTCATCTGTGGCTTCAACATGTTTTAAATTTGCTACTGGTCGGTCAATTAAAGATTGGCGGCTCTTCAATGTGGGGGTTGACACATGTGCCGCCGCATGGACAAACGATGTGACATGGATGTCTGAAGACCCGAGATACGATATGCGACCACAGGGAGGAAAACAACTCGAATGCTTGCCCAATGAGGAGTTTTGGCCAGTAATGCCGTCGGTGTAGAATTTGACAGGGGTGCAAATGCGCTCTGTAATCCGGATCTTGTAGGAAGGCGATTCCGGTTCAACGCGTGTCGAGGCAGCAGGAATTAAGATTCCGCAGGGCGTTGTTCTGGCCAGTCAGGTCATTATTAAAGTAGCATTAGTAAGGTGATCGGAGCCACTAACGGGACCTTGGCATGCCAAGACACTTGATCATCAGGATGGAAACTTCATTCTTGGGAGTGCTTTCGCTGCAGGATATTGTTCCTGTTCTACTGCTCCTTGCTCTTATATACTTCCCTGGGCATGGTTAATACCTGATCACTGGCTTAATATCGTCGGAATGATTCAACGTGAGATTCAAGTTGCTTATCGTTGTCAGGTCCTGAATGTCTTAATTGATCATTACTCGGTGGGCCAAGCCTCCCAGTCGCTCACAAGTTGATCTAGACAATGTAGAATAAAAGGCAAGACACCAAAACTATGTCTTCATCCCTTTGGGGTCTCCCTATAGTACCATCATTGGTATGATGTTGAGCAGCATAACTTAGACGGCTAAATTGCCTGGGCACCTATTGTAGGGTAGGCAGGTAGGTTGATGCACTGAACCCAACGCCATAGCGGCCAAGTCAATTACAAGGCACAGATGAACACAACTCAAAGTGCACAAGACTCTAGCTGTCTATCAGCTAACAGCTAGTAAGATAATGTTGATAAACAAGTAGGCCATAAAGGGGGAGGAAAGGAGCCAACTATGTATAAGATAAAATTCTATAAGGAGTGCCTCTATGTAGTCACTAGCCAAGTATAATCCCTTGCCGTGGCTATACCTCCTCTAATCCCCATTCCATGGGCGTGTATCCATTACCATCTCCCACACCGATATAGACATAATATCCCGGGCTAGCAAGAATGGTATAAAACCGATTCCATCTCTCGCCACTTGTCCCACGGGTGCAGACTGGCACAAAGTCGTCACCAATGTACTCCAACACACAAGTGGGAGAGAGTACCGAAGCAGACAAGCTGGCCCTGAAATGGCTTCTCACACTCGAGGTAGGCCTGGTCGTCTCGTGGGATATCAATGTACACAATTGGGCCGGGGGCACTATCGGAATAGTACTCCATGCCCGCATACTAACCGTTGTCAAGGCAGAGGTAGCCAGTATCAGGCTCGATCGAGAACTAGACAGTTCGCTTGTAGGAGAGTTAAGGGTTAGGCTTAAATATCGCGTAGCCCGAAGTCTCCCGATAGGCGCTTAGAAGCTCGCCATCAAGGCCAGCACCGTTCACAACAATATTGAAAGTAGCGATGGGTTCAGGTGCTTCTGAGGTTGCAGCGGAGCTGGTAGTTGACACCGATATGGTTGTGGAAGAAAGTGAAGTTTCTGTGGAGATGCTCACACTCGTGGAGGTGTCAGCGCTGGTGCTGGCTGTAGAAAGAACAGAGGTTGTCTCGGTTGAGGTAGAAGACGTGTCGGTTGACGATGTGTTTGTGGTGGTTGTCTCGGTAGAGGATGTGGTATTGGTGACCGAGCCGCTGGGAGTTGATGATGTGGTCGTAGAAGAAGCCATAGACTCGGTCGAGGAGGAAGACGAGTTGACCGAAGATGTCGTCGACACCGACTCGGATTCTAAAACCCAGTGATTGAGTTACCATTCCATTGGCGATTACCTGTAGATCAATGACCTGAACTACGTGGCCGACATTGGCTCGCGGCACTAGAGCCAACTCTCAGGAAGCCAACCGCCAGCGAAAGTAAGGCAGTGGAACGCATGTTGGAAACTAAGGAACGAAGGCCGGACAAAACAAAAGACCAAAATTAGGAGGCCCTCAGGACTATATATTGGAAGGCAACTGAGATATCTAATTGCGGTGGAGAGGATAGAATCGATAGTTCCCGCTGTGCCCTGAACAGGCCGAGTCTATGGATCGAAAGCGGGTGGATCTGAGTACGATGCGAGCACTAGTTTTGTGATCGGCTCAACTTCTTGGGCGGGAACGTGGTCGACTTTGTTTGTTTGCAAGTCTAGGCTTGGGAATATCTATAGTACACTCGCTATTTCCATTCTTTTGATTCATCACAGGTTGTCTGCGTTTTACTCTGACTTCAGGGTTAGCTATGGATCAAGAACTTGTCCGCCAACAAGACTATCAGAGCCAAGTCAGTAGTCACATTTGGGTCCATATGACGTAGCTAAGTCCTTTCTTTTCTGATACGAAACAGGCGTGCCTAACAGCTAAGTATCTAGAACTGAAGATTCCTCCAATATGGACACCGGCCACTGCAGCCATGATGCCCAATGAGACCCCAAATGAGCTGTAATGGCATTGATCAAGTACTCTCCGCCGTCTCCGAGGACCCACGTGTCTCTATTCCAGTGTAATAGAACTGCGTAAAATGCTAGAATAACCAGTGCTTCTGGCTGGCGCTGGCTCAGAAGATCAATGTACTCTTCGTTCAACGTAACGCAAAACATGAGCGCAGCATCAAAACGCCGACCGCACTGTCGCAATTGGTGATGGATAGAAAACGCTTGCTGTAACGTGGATATAGTCTTTCGATATGCATCAGCAGATGCTGAACCAAGACCGGACTCGTTAATCATCCTAGAAAGGGGGTCTGTCTCGCCTGTTGAGTCGCTTCTAGGAGGGATTGCGTCCTCAACCTGTTGCAGGAAGTCTCCGATTCCTGATCTCTTGATCATACTCCACGACTGACCTGTAACCGCCCGGACACCGCGTTGTATAGACAGGTATCTTACAAACCTATCGAGGACGGCACCTAGGTGCTCTCGTGGGCCATGAAGGGTGTCGCAGAGGACATGAACCCCAAGTAGAGATGAAAAGAGGAACATGGACACGCATGTTGTCTCCGAAATCTCTTCTCTTGCCTCGTTGAACAATGCTACCGCTCTAGTTTGGAGCGTCGTGGCTTGTTGAAGATACAGCTCTTGGGCCGAACCGCTTTTGCTGAGGTGCAGAGCACTGATGGCGAGGAGTTGATTCATAAGGTATGGAGATGCCAAGGCGTATTTAATGATGTCGTTGACAAGATTATGACCAAAAGAGTCGCCTAATAACATGTCGGTAATGTTTGTTTCGATGTGGTGTAGGAGAGCGAGGTGGTTGAGATCGAACAAGTCACCTCTTTCTAGCGGAGGGTTGTAAGTGCTCGGGATACCCTCAAAGGATCTATCGCTAGAGGGATTCGATCTTGGAGTGATAGCCGAGAGAAGATTCGGTGGGACGAGACCAGGGGTGTCGCTGTTAGGGGTGCCATATGGAGGATCGCAACTTGCTGGAGACGTATGCGTATCGGGACTTGATTCTTCCGGGAGTGGCGAGAAGCTAGCAGCGGCATAGACACACTGGCGATTTGATATCTTGCAGTTGAGACAGATGGGTCGGGATTCGTCACACTTCATGTGTCTTTGCTTGCAGACGCTGCAGCCATTGCGAGACTTGCGATGCGCTCGACGGGGCTTGACTGGCGCGGGCCTATCAGCGACTTGTTTTCTCTGGCGAACCATGGGGGCCAATATTGTAAGTGATTTGTGCGAGTATGAAGGAAGGGAAAAGAGGGACAGGAATGGGGAGAGAGAAATACGAGGAGGGCATTCAAGATGCAGATGAAGGGGAATACTCGTATTTATTACTCGTGTCATGACGACCATTGGCACGTGCGTCGGAGTAGATCCCTCGGGCTATTCTAGATTCAGTCTAGACTGAGACCTTGGCAGTGTCTAGACTGGGATGTGATTGGTGGCTGTGTTTTGGGTGAATACGGATACTGGTATTCGTATTTGCTTCAAGATGCAAAAGCTGAAGGATTGTCTAGCAAGAGGGGGATCATAAGGGGTTTTCAGGTCCATGCAGAATACACGTACGCGTCCTTTGATTAAGGTTAAACATAGATTTCTAATCTCTAGCATCTACAGGTATATAGCCCATGGGCCTTTGACTTGGTATTCACTCATTCCCTTCTTACCAATTCATCAGCCTCAGATCGAAGAGCAAAACTCCTCGTTGCTTGTCCTTTTCCACCGATCCTCAGCGGAATACCGCCTCCATCCCTCGGCGAAACATCTCAACAAAGATCTCCCGCCTACCGTTTGCAGCCTCCGGTTATTGCCAGCCCTTCGACGATATCCAAACCCGACTTGAGATCCGAACCCCCCACCGAGCTCATAATGTCTATCGAAGGCCTTTTAAAACCGGTTCCGGGAGTCGAGCCTACAAAAGGTGGCGCCTACCTATGGAGATACGTCCCGAGCGTGGCAGGGGCCGTCATATTCCTCCTCCTCTTCATGGTCTCGTTCCTTTACATATCCTGGAAGATTTGGAGGACACGCGCCTATTTCTGCATCGTTTTCGCCATAGGATGCTTCTGTAAGTTTAGAAGAGCCGTCCTAAGCTGTCAACCCCTTTGCTAACAACTCTTGGCAGTGGAAATGGTCGGATACGGTGTTCGTGCTGGAGCTCACAAGAAGACGGGCAAGATCATGCCTTACTGCGTGCAGAACATGTTTATCTTGGTCGCCCCAGCACTATTTGCTGCATCAATCTACATGGTCCTCGGCAGAATCATCATGAGTGTCCGAGGCGAAAAGCACTCGATGGTCAAGCCCTCCAGATTGACAAAGATATTTGTCCTTGGCGATGTCTTGTCCTTTATGGTCCAGGGCGGCGGAGCAGGCATGGGAGTCGTTCAGAACCAAAGTGTCGCCAAGTGGGCTGAAAGAATCGTCATAGCTGGTCTTCTGATCCAGATCATCGTTTTTGGGCTCTTTTGCGCGGTCGCTGTTGTTTTCCACAGGAGAATGAAGCGCGCTCCCACGGCAGCATCAATTGGGAGCCTTGTCCCATGGGAATCGACTCTGTACATGCTCTACGGCGTGAGCATTCTCATCATGATCCGATCCGTTTTCAGAGTCATCGAGTATGCGCAGGGCTATACTGGATATTCTCTCTCTCATGAGTGGACTTTATATGTATTTGACTCTCTGCTGATGTGGCTTGTTACCGTCATCTTTGCTTGGAGGTTCCCGAGCCAACTTGATGTTGGGCTGTCTAGCAGCTCAGAGGACGTGGGAATGGACTATTCTACTCAGAAGTAGAGGGTTCACGGCGTGGTAATATCGTTTGACCAAGAGCGGGAGGAAGATTTGGTGGAAAAGCGTGGTTAGAATCGTTCCTTTATAGCATGGATGCATCCGCATATCAATCTCGATAATAGAATTTCCTATGTAAACCTTCATTGCATTACTAATTATGTCAACTTGGAGATTCCTCTCCCGCCACCATTGTCTGAAGTGGCCTCTTCTCCCTTTACAATATCACACCCTCATCCTGTTGGAAGGTATGCCACCACTCGGCACTCGCAAATCACGGAATGGCTGCCGTAATTGCAAGAACCGACATATCAAGTGTGACGAGACGACTCCTTCTTGCATCAACTGTACCACGACTCATCGGCATTGCTCGTACCTCAGCCTCGTTGCTCAGACAACTGCGCTTCATAAACACCAACCGTCACAGGCTAGTTTGGCCCACACGCGCATCTCCCCTATTCCAACGGCGATAGCTTCTCTCCCAAGACAGCAACAGACCTTCACCGTGCAGGACATCGCCCTGCTCCATCACTTTGGGGATGGACTTTCTGAGTGCATGCTGAGTTACCATCCCTCGGCGCCCATCCTTCTCAAACTGGCGTCAAAACATGCCCTGGAAGCTCCATACTTGCTCAACCAACTCCTTGCCATCTCAGCAGCGCATCTTGGATCGACTAAGAGCGACTACCAGTCCTACCGCAGAGATGTAACTATCTGGCAGACCCGTGCACTGAATTGCTTTAGGGCAGTATATCGTGAGATCGGTGGTTCAGAATTTGGATGACAAGTGGCACGTATGGCTCACATGGCCGATCCAGAAATTGGCTGAAACTGGAAACTGTAGTTTAGGTGGTGATTAGCCTTGAATGATCCTTTGATCTTAAGAAAATTGTTTATCAGGAGAAACCATCACAGCGAGAAAGGGAATGTGTGTAGAGATTGGCGAATGCTGGAGCTTCATGAGGATTCTGTTAACGCTCTTCTAAACAGATGATAGTCTTTATGCACCTCGGATCTAGCCCTTAGAGTCTCGTATGACTCTGATTCAGACTCCTCAGCGATGCCCAACTGGATCGGCGTAAAGAAGTCATCGGCCACCAATACCAAAACACGGCCATCACCGCAAACATTGGCAGTGCATCAAAGAGGTAAAGAGGCCATTCGTGAGAAAGAAGATATCCATCAGTGCCCATGACGAATTCTGCCACTCGAAAGATTGAGCGACCCATGACGAGCACACTGACGATATAGAGCATCCAAATCGTAGACTCCCACTCGAACCCACCAGCCACAGCATGCTTGCTAACCGGGTCTCGACGCATTCGAATATGGAACATGGTGACTGTGATGATGAACAGTCCAAAGATGATGATCTGAATTAGCAAGCCTCCTATGACGATCTTCTCCGCCATCTGAGCAAAGTCATCCATAACCATCATACCGGCGCCACCTCCCTGAACCATCAGCGAGAGGACATCGCCAGTTACAAAGATTTTGGTGAGCCACTTTAAGCTGATGATGGAATGTCGCTCGCCATTTGTCATGCGGATGAGTCGACCGAGTGTCATGTAAATAGAGGCTGCAAAGAAGACGGGGGCCAGAAGAATGTTTGTATTCTGGATGACATACGGCATCAATTGGCCAGTTTTCTCTCTTGCGACGGCCCGGGTAGCGAATCCGATAACTTCCACTTTGAGACACTGTCAGTCATCTATCAACGAGGGTACCTATGAATTAGATATACGCACTTATTCCGCCGATGGGAAACGGTATGGCAAACCAACTTCGGTTTTTGGAGAGCCGCAAGGTGTGTGCTATGGTGGCGATCCCAAACAAGGCGGCAGAGATAGCTGCACCCTCCAGCGATGGCAGATATTTCCAAAGGTAATAATTACCCCTATAGGGCTCGAGAACTGCCATCTTTAAGGGTTGTTAAGAAAGAATTTGGAGGATGGAAAGATGAAGACTGGCTTCGGGACAAAGGAGCGACTTGAGGAATAGTAAAATGAACGACTCGAGGAATAATGAAATGAACGACTTGACGCTGCAAAGGAGTGAATGGTATGGAATGATCGACATAGAAAGATGTTGCAGGCAATTTCTTATAGACAAAAGAGACTACGGGATTTGAAATGAGCATTATTGACCGCTGAGCTCAGCCATGTTTCGCTGCTCGGTTGGCCCACAAACTCAGGAGCTGTGAGTGTGAATACGAGTATCCGCGAGACTGGACCCTAATTATAGCGACAAGGCACGCGTAACGCACGGAGTCGCAAAAAAATCAAGACACTAAACCAACCCTTAATAGTTATTAAGGCAAAAAATAACCAGATTTAAGGCTTAAGAACTCTAAGAAAATTATCAAAAGTAATTTAAT
>JABEEN010000234.1:0-33106 GCA_013363205.1 Fusarium tuaranense | reverse complement strand
CTGCCTCGTCTCAATCATCATTACTGGTAACATCCTCAAACATTCGTGTTCATTGTGATTTCTAACATGAGCCAGATCTTGTCCCTCTTCGAGATGTGGCTACATATCGAAGCTATGTCAACGTTGTTCAAACAGTCGGCAGGTCCTCGGGTGGTGCTGTTGGAGGTTTTCTTGCGCAAGCAGTTGGTTGGCGGTGGTGAGTACTTCAAAGAATCGCAGGGCCAACACGACTAACAAATCTCAATCAAGGGCTCTGGCCGGCCAGGCTCCTCTGACCGTCTTCGCAATGCTCCTAGTCTCCCTGAACCTGAAGCCTCCACAGAAGAACCAGAGCCCAGAAGACGCAGCCAAGAGCAGCCTCGCCTCAAAGTTAGGAAGGATTGACTTCATGGGCGCACTATTTATGAGTGTCACCATCCTTTCTTTCTTACTCGTTATTGACATTGGTGGCGAAAAGGTCCCCTGGACATCGATTCTCATCTACCTTCTTGGAGGGGTCGGGTTGTTGAGCGGACTGCTGTTTGTGATGGCAGAGACACGAGCAACGGAGCCCGTTTTCCCTCTTCATCTCCTTTCCAGCCGCACTGTCGTGACTCCATATGTCATTATCACCATGCAGAACGCCTCACAAGTTGCTGTGCGCTGTCCCCCGATCTCTCTAACTAGATAAACACTGCTAACCTCTTTTGTAGTTGATGTTTTTCATCCCTCTATACTTCCAAGTCACTAAGAACGCTACAACTGGAGAGGCAGGGGTCTACATGGTTCCATCAATCGTTGGTAACACAGCCGGAGGTCTTCTTGCAGGCTTTCTTATCAAGCGATATGGCCGATACAAGTTCCTGACAGTCTTTGCCGCGCTCAGCTCCGCCTTCTGTTTTACACTTCTCCTCATCTTTTGGCGTGGCCACACTTCTGTCTTACAGTCATTCTTTGTGTTCCCAGGTGGTTTCGCCACTGGAATTGCGCATTCAACCACTTTTGTGGCTCTCGCAGCTGGTGTTGGGGAGCAAGACACGGCTGTTGCGAGCTCAGGGTTGTATCTTAGCGGTAGTGTTGGAGCTGTAGTTGGACTATGCTCTGCAAGTGCCGCTTTCCAAAGTGCTCTGCGATCGGCCCTGAACGAGGCAGTTAATGGAGGTGATGTTGACAATGGGCCTGAGGTGAGACATTGTACAAAAACTCGCACGTTTCCTCTAAAGACATAGACTAATGTTGCCACAGATCATCCGAAAATCATTATCCGATGTTACCTATGTCCAAAACCTAACGGGCAAGGCCCATAGCTTGGTGGTTGGCGCATACGTTTCTAGCTTTCAAGTGTCTTTCCTTCTTTGCATCGGCTTAGCCAGTGCGTGCCTGATAGCTTCGTTGACATTAAAAGAGAGGCACTTCGTCTAGAGAAGAAAATAAATAAGGGCAATCGTGATATTGCTCGAGGACCAACCCTTCTAGCCCAAAATGCATTGTATTACACTAGATACACACTCTCCGTCCAGCTCCTGAAGAATTCATCCATGCTACTCCCCCTTATATTCGAACCATTCGCATATACTGTAGCGTAGCCTACTCTCTCAAGGTATCGATAATTTCCCACACAATTGCGAACAACCAGGCCAACCAGTGAATCATATCCATTTGTATATCCAAGCAGCATGACCTTGACGTGACCCAAGTCATTGGGCACCAAGCTTTGTTCGTCAAAACGGAGGAGGAATGTCAATTTCCGATTCGCCCAGGGTGCTGAGGCCCAGAGTTGCTGTCGGTCAACGACTGGCATGTTTGGCATTGGCACTAGGGGCGCTCGAAGATGAAGTCTCCGCATATCTCGACCCATCATTTCAACTACGCCAGTTGAAGACGGAAATACGGACTCTTCCTCGATGCTGGAAACCAGAGAGTGTTCCAGATTGATAAATTCCACCCACTTAGCAACTCCCCAAGACCAGCTGGGACAGCGTGTTGATCGACGTTCCGGTGGCCTCTTTTCGCCCTTCCAAAGAAGGCCGTGGGCAAGATGAGAAAGAAAGATGCCGCCAAAGTACCTGTCTCCGTAGTGTTCAGCCAGCCGATGGCCAAGGCCTTGAATCGCGGTTAACCGGTCATCCTCTTCACTCAGCCCCATGCCCAGATATTCTTGGATCAGCTTTGTCCAAGCCAACCACATGTCCGAAGTAGAGGGCCGATCGAAGATTCTGTCATAGCTAGTAATAAGACGAGGTATATAGTTCCGGAGAGGCTCATCCCTAACTCTCTGGACTTGGTCTATCCATTTGAACTTCTCAGTCTTCCTCAAGGGGTGATCGAGGGAGAGGCCCCATTTGTCTGCCGTGTGAGCTATCCTGCTCTCTACCTCGCTCTCTGAAGGCTGTGCCTCGGGGTTACAATAAGATTCGGAAATTTCGGGTATGCTATGGCATCCCCAAAAGACTTCTTCGGGGGTGAAGTGGAGGATCCTCGGGGAGAGCAAGCGCTCCTGGAGACACCAGGCCCGGTCCATGACGGGCGTACGGAAACAAGGCTCAACTTCAAGATCTGTATATGGGTTTTGTAGTAGCCAAAAGCGCTGATGTTGGTTGTCATACCCTAATGTGCACGTCTTGCCACGGAGCTTTCTGACCTTTCGATCAGCAAACAGTCCTTCAGAACTATTTGAGAAGCCAGTTGCGGAGATGAGGCAATACCCATTGGCGTAGTAGGAACCCATTTTGGCAGCTTCTATGTGAAAGTCTTCCAAGTTTTGGATGATGCATAAAGCATCTACCCAGAGGTAGCGGATCTTCATGACCTTTGTGAGTCGAATTGCATCCTGAATTGTCAGTGGGAGAGACTTGGTGTTGATGTTCTTGCGTCGTTCTTCAATGTTTTGAAGAGTGGTTTTTGCGGCGCCATTGGAGTGGCCCCAACAGTAACTCAGTGTCAAATATTTCGGCCTCTCAGTGGCCTTGGGGATGTCCTCACCAGTCACAACGAGGCGGACATTATCCGTTGGACAAGTCCCAACGTCTATTAGTCTTGTTGGCAGGGGGTCCGAATTCGTTGGCATAACAGGTGGGCAGTGTTGGTGAAGACTCCTTCCAACGTCGCAATCATCGACCCAGGGCCGGATAACTTCAAGGACAAGGGATTCGAGATCATCATCAAGGGTTTCTCGAAGAAGCGCTGCGCAAAACTTATTAGCCTGAGAATGACTAGTGTTGTTTCTAGGCAAAATACATTTAGAGAACGAAACTCGCTTCTGCTCGTCCGCCAACTCTCCTGGCACACGTGACGATTGCAAAGGCTCCAGCGCTGTCATCCTGGGATGACGAAGGCGGATAAATAACTCTGGCTGAAGAGTTGGTTCATCGGGATAAGTGCTTCGAACGCACTCCTGGACATCGTCATTCGTTGAGGGCCAAGGCTTCAGGGAAGCCCGCAGGCTGCGACAGAGGTGGCAGCCCATGTCGGCAGCGTGTTCAAGGGCGACAAGGCTTGGGTGATGGTTGAAATAGACCGTAGTTGTGGAATGTTCGAGTGTCAAGGAAATAATTATCTTGAAATTTTCTCGGTCCCTTTCGGTGTCGTCATCATCATCATCATCATCGTTGGAGTAGAAACCACCACTCCAGGCCCTGCGGTTTTCATACCACACGCCATCGCTATCGTAAGCGCTATTGCTATCCAGATCACCATCGCAGGGATCTGGAGCAAGTGCAAGCAGGGCCTTCACTTGGTTCGGGTGTAGGCAACCATGCCCTCTCCCTCCGAAGGCATCATCTGTGTGCTCACTAGGTGATGGACCGATGTATTCCTTGCCCAAGGCATCGAGCGCGAAGTCGAGGTCGTCCAAAGATCCGACACCAACCCAACTTGTTTCGTATTCTGGGTCTCTAGACTTTCGGAATCTTGCCAGCAGTTTCCAAACCTGGATATTCCAAGGGATGCGACTGCATTGGGCACACCTCCCCTCAGCCAAGCAGGCAGGATCGTCGTCTGGCGGCATTTTGTTCCATATGCATTCCATGTGACGTTGAGGGAAAAAATTGTTAGGCAGAAATGAGGGGTCAAGGCACCCCGGCATCAGCCGCATGGTTAGTTGTCAGCGAGACGTACAGCGTAAGACTACTTCGCTCATTTTATAATACAACAACGCTTTTGATCTCTTATTTATCTCTCTTGTTTGATGTTCCAGCTACTGAGAATCGAATAAAAGAAGTCCACTTATCGTATCGATCAATATTAGGATCCTTAAGCCGGACACACAGGGTGCATCTCGCAGCCCACGCGTGGGGATCACCTAAGCCAAGCTTAAGCTAGCGAGAATCCACTATGTTAGCATTAGGACATGATGCTATGATGTATTAGAAATTTGTTCTTTATTATAATTCAAGTCCGGCCTTTAATAGGATAACTAAGCCAGAAGATCGAGCTGGCGAGAATCAGGCTTCAAAAATAACCAGTCATACCAGGCCACGTACTAATCAAATTTTCTTTCATATTACAAATCAGCTCAACGTAAACATCGCCATTTCGTAAGCCTAGCTGACCTATAATATCTTGCAGGTTATTTTCTAGCGTTCATACGTAGTATCATATTGCGAGTAGGGAAATAGTTTAACCTTGAGTAAACACAAATCCCGAAGATAAAGTCTTGAAGACCATCTTAACACACAGCTTTCATCCACTCATATTGTCATTGATTATGCCGCGGCAAATATTTGCTATCCCTGCCTCTTTTTCCCTTTCAGAAGGTCGTTGCATTAACAACTCCTCATGGTCCAAAGCAACTCTGAAAACTCTCCCACAGAGTGGTGAGTTATAGTCTGGAATTTATCGAAACAAGGTAGAAAAAAAAGGCAATAAAGGCCTAGAACAGTAGTAAATTCTACAAAGGGAAAGTTCTATGTCATGCTGTCTAGCCCGCCTTTTTAAGCGTTACCTCTGATCCGCATGTATGGAATGTGGTTCCGAGGATATTGTGCCTGCTGGTTGAACTTGCATTTCCAAAACGTTCGATAAGTGAACGATGTTGTCAGTCCAGATTTCTTGAAAATCTGCTTCGTCATCTTGGAGCAGGGCATATCCATGGATACGGTGCTAAATCGCTGATAGGTCGCCACCGACTTGACAGCACTGTAGCGACCATTGGTCAAGGAGAATGCGTCTAGGACCGTCTGCAACGCTTTGCACGAAGCCACATAGCCTTCGACCGCCTTTTTAATCCTGGTGTTGATCAAGATTTGTATGACTATGAGTCGGTTGTAGGTTCCGTCGTTAACGGTTACTTCAGCTGGGACGTTTCCCCAGTCAACCTCGAGAAGTTTGTTGGCCAGAGCCAAGGCCTCTTCTGCGGGGTGCTGATATTTGTCAAGGATGTCAAAGAGGGCAAATGCGGCTGTTTGGATATCTGAGGCTAACGCTGGGAGATCTGTGGCGATGGGCATGAACTTGAAGATGTCGCTGACGGCCTTGAACTGGCCTTGCTGGATGATGCTGATTATTTGACTCGTGGTCAAGACATTTGTTGGCCACTCGTCCTCGAGCTTGGAAGAGCGACCCAAAAGTCCTGTTAGGGCGCTGTTGGTAGTGCCAAGGGGACCTCGAGCGTCCCAGAGGTCATCAACCATTTGGAGGAGGTCAACGGCTGCGCACTACATGTTAGACGCTTTGGGGATTTAGCATGGGAAGAGATTGTTCTCTTACTATCTTGCAGGAATTTGTCGACTACTGGTCCATCGCACTTGTGAAGTGTCTCACAGATCTGTGTTGCAAGGTCAAAGATCTCAGTATAGACATCCTGCATTGTGAACTGCACGTTGTCGCAGCTTTGAGAATAGGCCAGTATGCTTGTCAATAGTTCGTATATTTTGTTGTACCAGTCACCCACAATGCTGGTTATGGGTGCCTTCATCGTTACGTATGATCTGGTCACGTAGTTCTTGATAGTATCGCGGATCAGGTTTACGCTGCAAGACCCATCTTGGCAGGGGACCGTGAGATCGATCAGGTTCTTGTATAAGTTCATATCAATCTGATGGGTGTGAGTGTTCTGATCGAGAATTGCAGGCCACAAGTGCTCACCTCCGCAGCTGGGGCAAAAGCCCAACCATCCTTGGGCTGCAATGGTGTGAGGACAGCTGCCTTGTTGTCCTTGACAGAGAAACCGGCATTGGCGATACACTTGGATCAGTCAGAAGGGGGTATCAAATTGTGTGTGAGAGTTAGCTTACTGTCTGCAACTCGCCAGCAGTCTTGATGACATTGCTGTTTTCCGACTTGAGTTCGCCTTTGGACGAGATAGAGGTGAACTTTCCACTACTCTCCATCTGTTTCACCTTGGGGAAGCATGAGCACAATGCATTGTTTGAGTTGATGAACTTATTTCCAACGGTGTTGCCGAGGATACTGCGGATCTGGTTGCAGAGGTTGATCTTTTTGGTAAGGACGGTCAAGCTTGAGGGTACATTTTGAACCTTGTCATCATAGCCTGAATGTGTCTCAGCAAGGTATTCCCCCTTCAGATAGAGAGGTGCTTCTTACCAGGTACACACTGGGTTTTGGTGCAAGTCTTGGGCTTCTGTTTGGTACCACAGTTGTACTTGGCCTGCTTCTTGGTCTTGCACTTGTTGTACTGCGCTTGCATTAGCTGATAACTGATAGTAGCCGGATATCATCATTGCTGGTTGCTTACCACTTTCACCGTCTTGCGTTTGGTGTTTACCTTGACGCCCGTAGGCACGATGATGGAGACTTTGCAGCCAGAAATCCCTTTTACACCGGCGCAAATCTCAGTGATGGAGTTTTGTGCGATTACCACATGTGCGAGCAGCACAAATGGCAGCAGACATAACACTGAGTGCCGCATCTTGCAGTGTCCGCATCCGTGACTCTAGGTAGTTCCAAGAGTCTCGACCTAGGTCGCGACAGGTGCCGTGCCCTTTGATTAAATAGCTGGAATGATCTCAAAGAATCAGCCTAATCAAATCTCCGTTTTTCGACGGCCCCGTAAGGCTGGATTAGCCGCAAGGGGGAACGTCAAGCGAATGGCTGGGCCCTAAACATCGATAGTGTCTACTGCGCGGTCTAGACCCAGCCAAAACCAGGCCCAAGTCCCATATTGAGCATTCCTCTGAACGCCTCAGTAGAATAGCCTGGGATTATTGAGATGTCAGACGATCCAATTGCTGTGTCGCGAGCCCTGAGAAGTGGCGTTTTGATTCAGATTGGGTTTCAGGGGCTAGACAAGGGCAATTCACAACTAGCGGCGCAAGTTAGCTCCTTCGACAATTTATTTACTGCAAAGAAGAATATCCCTGTGGTAAGCATGATGAGGTTAGATATAACCCTATTTTTAGGAAGGGGGGCTAGGTTATTCGGCAAATATCTCCTTGCTTTGTAACCAAGGGGCGAACAGGGGTGAACCCCGTTCTGTCATCGCATATCACAGGCAAGGCCGTCCCTTGGTGTTGCTACCTCCAATGACTAGTCTCCAAGAGTGCTTTAGCCACGACAGCAAAAGATACGATTATCAGCACATGACGGAATCAAACCCGGATACCGTAGAAAGCCATCTTGATGAGGGCTCTAGCTCCGGAAACTAGCCCCGAAAATATCGTTCCCGCGATTCTTTGCGCCGTTGGATCTGGTGCGAAATGGGTCACAGTGGCCTTTTCTAGAACTACTTCTAGGTGACCAACCTATATAAACCTACTACCTAGAGTGCTTGGCGATAAACATCTTGAACGGCATATTGGCAAGCACCCCCGGTTTGTGCAAAACCTGGTTAAGGGTCTTGTCGGCCTAGTTATCATGCACAATGGCATCGCAATTGGGCCGATAGGGTCATTGTTAACCTATGGGCAGTAGCAGAGCTTGGGTGCAACTTAACCATCTTCTGGCTTATCCCATCAAGCGTCGGGTTTCAACTAAAGCAACGAACACACTCTCAACACACCATATCATCATATCCCAATGCTAACCCAGTAGCCTCAGTGCAACGTGACGCCAGTGAGCCCTCCCAATCTTGAAGGCCAATGAATCTCCAATATGCTGAATGAGACCTGCAGGGAGGCAACCGGTAGGAGCGGGATGGTACCTATGCTGACGCACACACCCTAGACACCCCACTGGGCAGACTGATGATGACGAGGCAGCATGGCTGGTCTTGTGAGGACGCGGCAATCGCCGTTTGGAAGTGCATTGCGTCAGAACAAGGCAGGATGTAAAACGTCCAACAAAAATTGGGTTCGTGGTTCGCGAGCCGTCAGGGCAGCCTAAACGGAGATTCACCAAATGTGTTTCTGTATCAAAGCTCCCAAGCCAGCAGGCGTCGAGCACATCCAACGAATGGCCGAGTTAGGTGAGACAAATGTCAAGCAAACCAGCCTCAGATTCGTCACTACTCGGTCGACATAGAATTCGATCCATGGCCTCGGCACATGGCCTGTGTTGGCCAACAAAGCATTGAAGAAATTACTTATCGTAGATTCGCTTATCTACACCATCGCGCAGTTGATGGCGGGGTCCTCCACAGTGGGGAGACCCGCGAAGAGCCGTTCCGCTCACCGGGCCGTTGGACTCCATAGATTGCCGCACTCTAATTATAACCTTAAACATGAGTACAAACCTCTCAAAACGGCCAGGTAATTGTCTTCAATGGGTACTTCAATGCACTGTATGCGTACTATTTACTGCAGTGTCTCAGCAAGCAGTCCAGTAGAATCGCCCACGGGCTTCCAATGTGGCATCTCCACCACGTCCCATTTCTCTACCATTGGTGAGTTGAACGCCGACGCTGCATAGAAGCATCTCGGTGAATGAGATCTAATCGACAGGGCATAGCACGCAATTTTCCAATATCCAAACGCCGATTCATGTTCCAATTCCATTGGCCAATTCAATATTCAAGAAATAAGGCAAGTTCAAGAAAGTGTATGGTCGTTTAGCCTCAAGGGACGTAACTCCACGGCCGTCGAGAAGGCAAGCCACCATGGACCAACAGGGCAATCCACAAAAACGCCCGCCCGCCCTACTCACCTTTGCTCTTGTTGGTTCACCTTACCCTTCTTGATTTCCTTTCATCTCTTTGTCCCCCAATCTCATCAATAATGATGCAAAAGGTCGTCCAAGGTTCACGGTCGAGGCAACCCCTCTCGAGCTCCGAGTTCCGCAATGATCGTCTAGCTGCTTGGCTACACGACACGGGCTCATCGTGGAATGCCGCTCAATCCTCCGAGACACAAGGGGCACTCCCTGCCCACAGCTTCCCTCCCATTGTACCTCCTGGCTCGCCGCTACTCTCGAGTAGCACCACTGCATCTTCTGGCGTTAGCGATTGTTCTCCACAGAGCCGCGTACCAGTGCCCCAGCCCCTTGGCCTCTCGGATCCTGCATCTCTCACTGGGAATACCCGCAGTTCTACGGCGCTTCTTGTGGGTACGGGCACGTGGTTCGCGAACCTATCCTCTCGGGCGAAAAAAAGCCCCGAAGCTTGCTGCCCCGAGCCCCCTCCACAACTCCAACCACAGCGTCGCCTCAATGCCTCATTCCGAGAAATACTCTTCAATAATCCCGATTATGCTGAGCGCCTCATTCATACGGTGCAAGGTATATCATCAGAAAATCGAAACATCCTATTCGACCAAAATTTCGATACTATCGCACCTCTCGGTGGTGGTGGTAACATAATTCAACACAATGCCAACTCGAGTCACGTCAGCACCTCCGCAACAGACAGGCCTCGTCCTTCATCGGTATCATCAAACAAACGAAAAGCTCCATCCGGTATAAATCAGCGAGATGTCTGCAAGGATCCTTGCGACAGCTCTGGGCCCAAGTCTGGAGAGGGGTCCGCCGGTGGTCATCAGAACAAGAAATCGAAAACGTGCGACTTTCTATACCTATGTCCATACCGTCAGGCCTACCACTTGATGAGCCCACAGCACAAGTTCAGATCATGTCAGCCACCAGGACATATAAAGGATCGAAGTCAGTTCAAGTAAGTCAAAGAAGAAGCCTCGAAACAGTGAATCAAAAAGGTCAAATGAGTTGGCTAACGCCGGCGATAGGAGGCACCTAAAGGAGGTGCATGTCAGAACCCAAGGGAGTCAGAATTCCAAGGCCAATCATGATTGTGAACGCATGGCTTCAAATCTCAATCTCGACTATGCCATGGACGAAGCCTTGTGGGAGAACAAAGTCGTGGGTATCTTTGACAATGCTCAATCTAAGCGCTTCACTCGTGGAAGCGAGGATTGGCTCCGGAATGAAAGAACTTGCTATGAAGAGGTCTGGAAAATCATCCTTCCCAACCAACCCATACCGACATCACCTTGTAAGTATCCGTTTAACCGCAAAGTCAAACATTATTAGATGGTGTCTAATCGAGCGTGTCTAGTCTACGAGGACTCCGTCAATGGACACCCGCTGGTTGAGGTAGCGCGCCGTAGGCTTGAGCCTGTCTTTAGAGAAAAGGCCAATCGAGCAGTCCAAAGCGGACAAGTTGCCTCTGTGGAGGACTATCGACCTTCACAGGAGGAGGCCATGGACATGATGGCCGTCGCTCTCGCCACACTCCTCAGTACAAGGCCGGAGCTATCACAACAGGTCAAGGACCTAACTCAGAGCCAGGCTGACTCTGATCAGCTGCCCCCATTGACAGAGGATACTCGATCTACGACACCTGCAACATCAAGCCGTAGCCATATTCCAGGCACCGTTCAAGGCCCACCACCATCGACAATCACCGCACCTCAACTCACCAAGATTTCTCATCAGACTACCATTACCGACACAGATGCAGACCAACAAGATCTCGAGGCCTTTCACGCAATGGGAGGAAACGGTGAGCCGGAGTCACCCGGGATGGCTTTCATGGGACAACCTTTACACACCACCGGAACTAATCCACAACAAACGAGAACAACCTCAGGGCCCCAGGTCTATGTCCGATTTGAAATCGAGCCGCGTGCTTTTGAGATCACGTTGACAGGGCGAGTGGCATCCGATCATTTCGGGCCCCAAAAATGGGAGATTGCCGTACCGAAGGGCCTGATCGTGGAGAAGTGCGAACAGCGTCCGATGGAGCTGCCTATCAACTACGGGCAACCGGCAATGTGTGGAAGCTTTCAAACAGGGATCTCCAGCTTGGACCCGCGGGTGCAGGGTGCTGGGGATAATTCTTTTACCTTGGATGGGGGCTGGTCTGAACTGGCGGATATTTCTTCAAACTTTTTCGAGGGAGCTCAGGGGACATGTCCAGACAATGACAACTAATAGAACGAATAACGGATTAAGAGGAGTATAATAATTTTCTCATATATGCTGGGTTTTGGGATCTAATAGAGTAGTTAATCATATGTGAACCGAATGCACGTATTACAAATCCAAAGGTGAGCAAATAGCCAAGCCCGATCGGGAGTGCACCGCGAATCTCTTATCGAAGTGTTTATGTTGAAAGAGGTTTAAAAGAAGCGGCGTGATGCGTGTTTACAGTCCCCACAAAGAGAAGACGATATGATGGCCTCACTGTGGAATCGGAGGGTTCGCATAACAGTACGTAATGCTCAGTCTTGGAAGATACTGATTCCAGTAACATCCGGTTGCATCATGCAGAGAATTGTGGGTTGATGAGACTTCTGCAGGGTCTTTATAAACTCTAAACGGAGACATTCCTCATTACGGCCGACTATGATCTTCAGGAACAGAAGTACGTAGGCATCCTCCTTCTCCATTTAGACATAATTATACCATTAACTATTCCCAAAAACAGTGGAAAATCGTATTGGCGCCCAGAATATCGCCACTCGGGCTCGGGTTCTCAGTATAAACCGACAGACCAATAGATATATATACAAGGTTCACGGTGGCAGGGAGATGGGTCACGGCAGTTGACCAAAACAGCAAGGTTTCAGGTTCATCCGATTGGCACCAAGCTATCCGTATACTACTCTCTCCTTCCTATTCCCGCACCTTGAGGAACAAACCTCTCTCAGGGGTTTACGGGAGAACGCCGGGAGCATCAAAAGCGGGAGCCAAGACGGACATGCCGGAGATAAAAGCAGATCTGCCAAGCGAAGGACGGATGTGTGCTCATCGGGTTTGTCTCCTAGTTGAGACGCTAAAGACTCCACGTGCTATGTTTAACAGCGCAGGGATGGTCGAGAAGTGACCTGAGGTGAGTAAAGGTGACAGGGGGTTTCGACGCTCGGTTTCAAAAGTGTCATCAGAGAAACTTTAATGTATGGGCCAACTTGAAGTTTTGGCACCAATCATGTAAGAAGTACTCATCGTGGCGTCAAGGGTTGGATTTCAGCTGGTCGATAGCCTGACTTGACACAAGGCATGAAATTCCAATCAACAATGGGACGACCAAGAAGGCGTTGATAACCACGAACCTTCTTCTTCAGGTCAACACAAGACAAGATAAAAGGAAGAAACGAGAAGAACACGTCAGATAATATCGGATAACCGTCGGCGTAGCATTTCTTACCTGTCACTTATAACCTGCTACTCGGTTTCCCCGTACCCACATCCAAGATAGTCGCCTATCTTATGCATGCGCGGGTTCGCCACAAACCGGGGGTACGCTGGAATGGCCAGCCTCGGTCACACGTTTGGGGATGAAGTTCGCCGAAGAGCATGTGGAGATACGCACGAGCAATCACACGGTGTCGCGGTTGGTCAGTCGATGCTTCAAGCCGATAACCGATCTGGGCGTGTTACGAGTACCTTGGTGTCTGGAGTAATTAAGAAGCAAGCGTCTGCCCAGCATGGCTGTATGCTGTCTAGAAAGTCCGCAAACATGGCGTCTGACTCGGTGGAAGACAGGTCAGCAACCCTTATTGGGGTTGTTGTGATGTTGCTGTTCATCACGACATTGGTTGTTGTACTCCGCTTGTGGACTCGATACGTCATCCTCAATCAACTCGGAGCAGACGACATTCTCGCTCTCATTTCTCTGGTGCGTGAGTCTTTACCCGGGCCACTTCAGGCAGAAGCTAACTTGGATGTACAACAGTTGGTGGTTATTGGCTGTGGGATAGCCATGATTCTAGGTACATTTCCATCCGTAGTCGGGATATCCTACGCGTCGAAGCCATTGGCTGATCAAGTTGAAACCAGAGACTCGCTATGGCCTCGGAAAACATGTTTCTCCAGTCATCCTACAGACGGTCCCCCTCTATTTGAAGGTGAGAAGAAAGAGTCACATTTCACCCTCAGTTCTTGTTGACGCTGACCGGGGGAATCAAGAACTTTTACGTTGCCGTAGTCCTGTACGCGGCTGCTCTCATGTTCATAAAGTTGACCTTTCTCCTCCATTATTACCGGCTGCTGGCTATTCAAGAGATGAAGAAGGTTTACCAGGCTGCCATTGTGATAGTCGGCGGCTGGGCCCTATCCCAGGTTCTGGTTGGCATCTTCATATGCTGGCCGATCCAAGGCTTCTGGGACAAGACGGTAGACGCCAAGTGTATCCCGAATCAGCCACAGTGGTACATCAACGCTGCCGGAAACATCGTGACGGACGTCATGGTGTTTCTACTGCCGATACCCGCAATCAGGAGCCTGAGATTACCTCGAACTCAAAAGTTCATTCTCGCTGGCATCTTCAGTCTGGGTTTCTTGTACGTGATCCGCCTTTTGCTCGAGTATGCTTACTGATTTCACTAGCACAGTCATTCTTTCCGCCATTCGGATAGAGTACCTCAAAGATTTCGAGGACTTTACTTGGAAACACGTAGAGTCCAATTTGTGGTCAATGGCTGAGCTGACGTCGGCCCTAATCTGCGCCTGTCTCCCAACACTGCGGCCATTCGCCGTCCGCTACTTTCCAGCTCTAGCCTCCAAGTTTACACGCTCCAGTGGAGGATATAGAGGAGGTCATGGAAGCAGGATTCATTCTACTCCGGGCAAATCATCCAAGTCTGCAAGCCGCGATGCAAATCGGCTATTCCACGACAACAATGCCACTTTCGAAATGCAGCGTCAGTATAGCAGCGACGGGATTGGTTATAGTAGACATAGGTCAGATGAAGACCTGGTGGCTATGTGGCCGGCTGATGTTATCAACGCTGCTGCTGTTGAGCCAGGTTCAGTCCGGAATGTGCCTATCCGAGGCATCAAAGTCCAGACAGACACTTTTCAAACTGTTGTAAAGAAGGATCAGGAGGGACAGCTCTGAAGGCTCTAATACCATAAATCCCAATTTAAGATTCCTGTAAAAACTGACCCTAATGCATTATGACGCCGGTTCCCCGTTGGAATCGTACATCTGTTAAATCGTACATCTGTTATACGCGGAAGTCGCTAAAGCGGCTCCTCCAAAGACACCGAGTTCTGTTGACTTTGCCAAAATAAGGAATACAATCAGCACTGAGTCAGTGTTGGACTTCCAATCTGAGCTGGGTGCAGTCGGTCCGACACTTCCAACACAATGGTGAGCAATTCACATTCCCATCAACACCAAGACGAGTTAGAATATTCGGATTCTTCGTTTCATACATGTGCTTGACCGTCAGAACCCACTCGCATGACGAACCAAGAGACTAGCTGATGCCATTTCTAATCACCTGCATAAACCTAGACCTATATCTGAGCACCCACCTTCCTATTCGCATCCCCGACAAAGTTAAAGTTTGCCCAGAAACAAGGGGCCCACGCCATTTTATAAACAAGGATATGGCAAGCAAAGCGGGATACCGAGAATCCGTATACAGTTAGTTGTACAAGCAGGACTTTTATGAGTCCGCCGTTGTGAACGGACAGCCCGGTCTTGTCTTACTTAAACTGAGACATCTTCATAAAGGCCAAGGTGTCTTCTTGTCTGGGGGGAATAGTTGCTCTTGCACGGACACACACACCAAACATACATACTCTATCCCCCTTACCTATCAACTGCGGATATTCTTCATCATGAGACTCCAACCTCTTGTCTTGTCTCAACTGCTCGGCATGGCAGCCGCAGCCTTGAGCTACGATCCCGAATACCTCGCAGCCGTCTCGGCCCTTCCCCCAACAGAACGGCCCGATACGTTCGCGGACGTGTTTGAGTTGCGCAACTTCACCGAGGCTGCTCTGTACAACATCATTCGTATCCTGCCGACCCCCAAAGGCATCACCGAGACCAAGATTGAGTATAAAAGCCTCGACAACACCACTGTCAGCCTCTACCACTTCACCAGCAAGGAGATCACGGACGCTACAAAGCCTGGACCTGTTGTTGTCTATGCTCACGGCGGCGGTGGAATATCTTGCAGCGTGGAGACCTACGCTCCCCAGATCGCCCGTTACGTCGCCGAAACAGGCATCACCTTCTTCGCAATCGACTACCGTCTAGCCCCGGAACACCCGGCCCCCGCTGCCGTCGACGATGTATTTGCCGGCTTGAAGTATATCTCAAGCCACGCGGCCGAATTAAACATTGATCCCAAACGGATTGCCGTTATGGGCGACTCGGCTGGTGGTGGGCTTGCAGCTGGCGCAGCGCTAATGGCACGCGACAAGAACCTCGACCCGCCTCTGGCCAAGCAGATTCTTGTTTATCCCATGCTTGACGATCGAACCAAGTTGCCTAAAGGATCACCTCTCGAGCCGTTCCTTATCTGGAAGGCTAGTGACAACAAACAGGCATGGAATGCCATTCTGGGCGATGAGGCTGGGAAAGAGTATGCCGATGTGTCCATCTATGCAGCACCTGGCCGCGCCAAAGATCTGTCAGATCTGCCATCCACATACGTTGAAGTGGGAGGTCTGGATCTTTTCCGTGCTGAGGATCTCTCTTATGCTAGCCGCATCGCTGCTGAGGATGTTGAGGTTGAACTTCACTTATGGCCTGGCCTGCCACATGTGTATGAAGTGGCGAGTGAGGCAACCATAGTCAAGAAGGCCTTGGATGCGAGGATGAGAGCTTTGAAGACTTTTTAGAATGTGCCATCTCTTTGTATAAGAGGATTATTTCTAGTTAGACTCTCAGACTTGACTACAGAGCTATAATACAGTAATGATAATACGTGTGGAAATAATTTGCCAACAGACGCATCTAATACATGGTCCCATACAGGCATCTAGCAAAGTCGGTGTCCTAAATGCTCCCTTCCACCGCTTCTATCACATGCCATTGCAGTCCCCTACAGTGGCCAGTTCAATCCTTGGGGCCTTGATGTGGATGTACACCTTTGGGACCTTCAGGATTGGCTTTGCAGAAATCTCTCCCAGCCATAGTCAAGCGCTGGCAATAAGATCCATCGTTCGCAGTTGGATCTATCAGGTATGGCATTCGTTGTTTGTCCAGCAAGGGTCGGAAATAATCTTGGATCAGACACTCCATCACAGCAAAGAGTCACAAATAAACCGCAAGCACCATAACTACATTCGCACTGAAGGAATATCTTACAAGGCCTCATATACCCGCTTCACAACTCCATACCCCTTATTCCCAACCCAAAAACACAACCTCCAATCCCACCTAGCATTCTCCGGCCAATCGGGATTAAAAGAGTCCAACCACATCTTGTACATCAAAGGCTTCATCAACTCACCAAGGAGCCAAACCATGCCAGAGTGCAGCCACGAGTGTCCCAAAAACCTGAGAACCAGATACGCAATATCCATCGAGGAGAGGAACCCAGCCGTTTGCAACCTATCGACGATGAAGAGGATCTGGGGCAGTGCAATTGGTATGAAGGTGTTGAAAGCACCGCTGGACTCAAAGACGAATGTCATGGTGGCTGCTTTGCCTAGCGGTGATAGGTTTGACCAACCTAAGCGGACTTCGATGATGATGCGTAGAATGAAGCTCGCTAGCCAGAAAATCTTCATTGTTCCCATCAGGAGCGTTCCTGTAATCTTTGCTGTGCCCATGAGATGGCCGTGGAGCGGTCTTTTGACCTGTCCCTTCATCACAGGTCCCGGCTCTGCGCTAGTTAGGGGCTGATCCATAAGATGAATACAGGTCACTAACCACATTGTAAGGTGAGTTTAAAGGGGTTTCCAAAATCGACGCTGGATACAGTAGGATAAGAAGCCAAATCCTCGGGAGAAACGCTCTCCCAGGTCAAGGGGCAGTCATAGCGTCCAACTAAGTCATGGGATTCCTCCTCGATATTTGTGAGCCGCAAAAGACAACCGCCCCCACCAGAGCGGTCTCTGACGTCGAGTATCAAGGCTTCTTTGTGGCGGTCATCCCGTTGCAACTCATCCACCTCTAGGATATGAAGACGAACAAGGAATGGGGTCACTTGACCCGAGAGATCCATGTCGATGTATGTGACGAAGACCAAACTGGATGTATCTTTCTTCTCGTCACCTTGAAGCACCAGTGCCATCATCTCCTTCGAATTCAGAGGTGAAAGCTCCAGGTCTCCAGACTCTGTCCAGCGGAGAGAATTCTTTACATACTCGTCAAAAAACTCTTCTATAGCATCTGGCTCAAAGTCTTTAGCTTCTCTCGAAGATCTCATGATTGTCCTGCTCGGCTGGCTAGGAACCCAGCGATCCAGAGAATCCTTTCCTGAGAGAGCCCGAGGGCCAGTGTTGAACAGCAAGTCAATGGGTAGAGCATCGGTTCCCCGGAGGAGAGCCTTCATCCTATCCTCGGGGCGGTGCTGCAGGAGCTTCCAGACGTTGATGTCAAGGAGGTTGGAGAAGATTGCCGGCAAGTCTTCTTTCTTTGTCGTGTTTCTGTAGGCTAGTTGGTTCCAAACTGCAGAAAACACTTCGAGTTGACTGGCTGGGGTGGCTTGTCCGAAGAATCGGCTGCGATTGTACGTGCTCGTGACATTGTCCAAGACCTCTTGAAACCGATACCGTAAGTGCACCAGAATGGGATTATCTTTGCGCTCTTGGACGGACTCTCTGTGTGTCATTTCCCATTTGTAAAGCTGGTATATGCGGAGATAGATGAACGGTCCTGGAAGTAGGCTAAAAGCCACTGACTCTTCCGTGATTCTAGGAGGCAAGAAAGGTGTCATGGGACCGATGGCGGACTGGAAAGTAATCTTGTTCGCGAGTGCACCCTCTTGCAAAGTCCAGCATCTTCTCATCCACGCACAGCTCACGAGACGAGCCAGCGACTCGACATGTGAAATTTGGTCCAATGCCCCAGAGCCGACTTGCTGCAACTCCGAGTCGAGAACCAGGATTTGTGATGCTGCCGCGTAGATCTGGCCCATTTGGTTAATGGCCAAGAGCTTGAGCTTGTCCACATCCGCCTTGGTTTCTGCAGAATCGCCTGGCGTAGAGACGGGGATACACAAGGTATCCAGCCAGAACTTTGTAAGAGGAGCCTTTTTAAACAAAGACTTGCACCTGCGCCATAACGACGAGCCATTTTCCGACTCGACTCGCACTCCATAAATCAGACATTCTTCCGGAGAGCCATCATCTCGAGATATCCTCGAAAGAGAGTCAGAGATCATCTCGGCTTGACATTGGGGGATGGCGTTTGCCGTTGGGTTACCGAGACCATCAGACCAAACGTGTGAGATGGCGGCATACGCACTTCTGGAAGTTGCGCTAGAAACTTCAAGACTCGCCTGACCCCTTGAACTCGACTTGACAGAGACCAGCGGGATATGACCATTCCTGATGATTTCCTTGACTTTTGTCGCGTCCACATGGAGTGAGCTGCACGAGCAACCATCTTTAACATGTCTTTGCTGGTAGTTGGAGTCGAGTTGAACATTATTCGCCACACAAGCATCCTCGGTACACTTGTCGTGAGACAGCGATGAAGGTCGTCGAAGACGAGCCAGGAAACAAGCCGAGATGGGATCGCATGAGACCATTATCCAGGCGACTTGCTGAGGACACCACCCAAGCCTTGTCATATGCTTCCACAAGAACTTAGAAGACCATGCGAACGCGTGAGAGGCTTGACGTGAAGGTTTGAAAGCAACCGTTAGGAGAGCCTTTACCAGCACGAGAATTGCCAGTCCAGTCTCTCCAGCAGGAGACTTGTCAAGCCTTCCCAGCGAATCTAGACGTCGGATGAGCGCTGCCGCGTCCATGCAATCCTTGAGAAGTTGTTCTCCAAAATCGGAATCCTCCACATCTATATCAGATGGTAGATTCTTGAGGCTGAGAAATCGATCCTTTTGGGAGGGTCTGATGAAGTCGTCCATGCGAAAGTCATCCTTCAGGGATCTAGACAATAGTCCAAAGAAGAGCCATGACTGAAGAATGGATGCCGTTTCCTCTGGAGTTGTCGCGTCAGGGTTGTCAAGGGTGAACCCTAACCTCTCTCCAAAGGTGGAAAAGTCGGCGTCATCGTAGGGAACTATAGGCTCGACGAGAGGAACCAGAATATAGGGGAGTGAATCACGAGGCTCTGGGATAATATCCATGTCAACCGTTCATTGCAAGGTCAAAGTCTTGAGGAGGAAAAGAGGGATTTCTTCTATTAATTAATGCACAATTATCGGTTGTAAGATAAGGCGGTAAGCAGTGGCAGAGCTCAGTTTCAACAAGGCATCCTCCAGAAACAACTCGTCTTACTATCAGCCCTATTGGTTCAACATGGGGCTCATTGCAACCTTGGGGATTCAGCTAAGAATCCTTCGGTGAAACTCGGTGGCGCAGTTCTGATCATCTGTTGCGTCTTTTTTGAGACATCATCTTTTTGATTCTCAAAGGTAACGGCTTCATCTTTCGCAACATCTTGATAATTGACCGGAGGATCCTTCTTCGACGTTTGATAACCGGTGGTGGATCGGGACCCTTGATCAAAGCTACCCCAGGAGCTGGATCATCCATAGGATCGAATAATTCGGGCCAGTATGGCAGGGAAGTGTCGACAGGGAGGTATTCATAGTTTAGAGGGAACGAAAGTTGCCTGCAATGTGGTGTCAGAGAAAAGAAATCGGTGATTAAGGACCGGGGAGATTTCATACCTCACTATACTCGTATAAATAAGACCACTGAGACCTCCTCTCCCAAAGTTGGGAGAAAGCCGAGGATGGAAGAAGTCCCCAGTGCCTCGTTTCCATACTCTGTGGTGTGGACGCGTCGTGACGCCTTCAACTAGCCCATCCTCGGGTCCAATATCGTTACTTAGGGGAGTACTGATAACAAACTCATTGACACTAGAAAAGCAAGACAAAGCTTGTCTCAGCTCATCAATATCAAGATCCGTAATCTTGATAAAGTCCGGCCAAGAGCCCCGTTCATTAGGTCCCTTTAGAACCTTTGTTGAGCGTGCCGTCACCCAAATCTTGATACTCTGAAGATTCTGGAAGAGACTGAGTCGTAACCAGTGAAAGTCGTAAACATCATGTGGACGATCTGGCTGGGGGGTTCGCATTGGTGATGAGCAGGTAATCAGGCAGGGGAAGAATGGAGTCATTGACAATTCCAAATGTTTGCAATATTTTGGGAACGCCTGCGGTTGAAGGTCGACCTTTGGCCATGTCTTCATTCGAGCATCTTGATCGCAGAAGCCGATAAAGGATTGCCAGCTGTGCAGGTCGGTGAAGACGAAAGTTATGGACTCGTAGATGGACTTGAGACATTCCTCAGATCTGTATTGAAAGTCAGTGACTGGTCTATTATCGGCTCGATACCTTCAGACAGACATGAGTTTACAGGTGCTTAGCATCGGGATATACGGGGTTTTGGCCATCTTATTGACAAGAGGACGCTGAGTATCCTTCCAACAATGATATCGTCCAGTCGAAGCACCCTGTATGACATTCTGTCCATAAACCCTTTCACAGAGCTCGCCACATGCCCAATGATTAAGCCACGGCGAAATGAGCCGCATCTCATAGTGCTTGCTGCAAATGGGTTCTCCAAATGGGATATTCTCCTGGATTCGCAGGACTTCGAGGTCCTCTTGCAGCTTATCTATGGCATCGAAATCTGTGGTGCATTGCCACCGGCAGTAGTGCCAGTTGTCTGGATCAGCAGGATGGCCATGCCAAAATATATGTTGCCGTAGACCGTACGGACGCCAGAGTTCAAGGTAAATCGCATCTCGAAGCTCACGTGGAAGACGCGTGATCAAGAGGCATTGTTGTTGAGGGTCGAATGGCATGTTCACGGCTTGGCCGTGAGTCATAGCCGAAGTGGAAACAAATGTCGCGTCAATGGAACAAGTTTGAATGTCGAGGATGTAGAGCCAGTGTTTAAACTAGGCAGCTCGTGTGGCTAGGCCAGGAATGGAGCCTAGACAAAGGAATGATGCAGACGTCAAAAATGAAGAATCATGAGAGGTGGCTTGAGCGGTGAATGCAAGAGGTTGGGTCAAATTATCCTTGTCCCCGATCTGAAACATGCCAGGGCAACCTTCATAATATCAAGGCGTTTCATATCCTAATATCTACAGGCCATAAAATTGTTCTTTTAACCATGAAATGGTCATCGACGTTTTCAAATATCCCAAATTCATGGCGGCGCCATAATAAGCCAGTTCCCATCCCAATCCACAAACTCCTTCTCAATCACCTCGGCCGTGCTCTCCCACGGAACACAGAAAGCGCCAGAGTTGAATTTGGGCGAGTAAATAATTACCCCAGTCTCAACAAGAAGTTGCGCTCGCAAATCTTTGAGAGCACTCTCAGTCTGCGACAAGATCCTCGCCACATTGTCCTTCCCCGGTTTTCCAGTCACCGCACTCGGTCTTCCATAACCATAGCTCGTGAAAAGACAGATTATATGCACGCTTGGAGCGCCTGCTGCCACGTCTGATGGTTGAGGAGGGATGATGAGGCAGCGACCCGCGAGGCTTCGGGGAGGCCATCGGTCTGATGGGTTGGTTTTGGCGCTGTTGCAGAATCTCTTGTATACCCTGCATGCAGCGGGGAATACGGTAGCGAGTTCAGCTGCTATGCCTGCACCCCATTGACCGAGGCAGTTGGTCGCGTGGAGGAGGTAGGTATCAGATGGGATAGAGCGGATTGAATTTAGCGGTGTGTGCTCTAGAGCAAAGGTGGGAGTCGTCATCTTGAGATGAGTTATTTTTGTCGCTTTGTTTATTATTCCTCATAGAGAAGAGGAGATTTTATTCAAGTTTGATGCGTGATGATGTGAACGAGAGAAGAGAAGCTGTGGGCCAAGGCTTTTTATCCATCGCGATTGCTTTATTTGATACCTAGTGAGTCACCGGCGAGATTAAACAGTGGCGCGGAAATGATTGCACCCGATTTCAGCTAAAGTCAGCCCTGCTTATACAAGGCATAATTTGGTGTTTTCTCTTCAAAGACGGAAGTAAATTCGACCAGAGAGGCAGACGGAGGATGACCTGGGAGGATTGTGTCCTCGGCGCCAGGTTGGACAAGCACTAGAAGATTGGCCAAACATCACATCCCAAGCAGATAAATTGCACCAGGTTCGGGACTCAAAGTAGATAAAGTTAATCAATAGAGATATTAACAAGATAAAGAATATAAAAACAATCCATTGGTGCACGTAAGCAGCGGACAGTGGGCAGCGAGTGATGTTGACCAAAGGCTAACAGTAAAAAAGCCTCAGGAGAGTACACATAACTTCCCCAGACCAATCCCTGGAGCTGGAAGCTTATTCCCCACCCTCTCTTCCACCCCGTGGGCTCTTTGTAGTAGAAATAAGGCCCGCCAAGCAATCATGCATCTTCCGCTTTAGGACACGGTGAGCCAGGTCCGATCTACCCGTCGTATCCGAACATAACCGGCCGAACCTCCCGGCGCGGGGTATACGTGCCTCACCATGAACATGTATTTATTATCAAGGAGGCGTTAAGAAGAGTTGTATAACGTGATAGTACTAGATGTGCCTTCTATAAAGTGTTCGAGCTGAAATGTAACAGTTGAAAGACACTAATATCTGGCATCAAAACAGACGTCTATCACCGACATCTAACCCAATGCTTCATATACCGTATTATTAATCCATCTCCTATTATTTACATGACTCTTTCCGATACCGCTCAATACTTAAAATGCCGAGGAAGAAGCAGCCAGACATTGCCTGACGTGATTGTGAGCCTGCCGTACCAAGACATTTTATGTCGTCAACACATGCCACATGACCACCAAACTTGGAGACTAACACCAAGAATATCCTACCTCGGCTACCTACCCCAACAATGATAGCTCACATAATATTACAAGAAATCGCCTATAAAGTGCGATCCCCTTGTTGAACTCAATTCAATCCTTCAACCACTTCACATCAATCTCAAGTCTACATCCACAAACAAAATGACAGACTCCGAACCCCAAGCCGTCCAAGTGACCAAAACCCCAGAAGGCATCACAACCATAACAATCAACCGCCACCACAAAAGAAATGCCATCGACGGTCCAACAGCTAGAAAGCTCACAGAAGCATTCCTAGCCTTTGAAGAAGACGCATCCCAAAAAGTCTGCGTTTTCCACGGTGCAAACGGCAATTTTTGTGCCGGCTTTGATCTCCACGAGGTCGCTAAATTCAACCCCGGCGACCACGAATATAAGGGTCCCATCATCGATGCAAACCACGAAGTTCAAGGTCGCAATATAGGCCCCATGGGCCCGTCGAGGATGCAAATCAAGAAACCCGTCATCAGTGCCGTTTCAGGCTACGCCGTTGCAGGAGGTCTAGAACTATCCCTCATCGGCGACATGCGCGTCGCAGAAGAAGACGCAATCTTTGGCGTCTTTTGCAGAAGATTCGGCGTCCCTCTAATCGACGGAGGCACAGTCCGTCTCCAAGCCATAATCGGTCTAGGCCGCGCCCTAGACATGATCCTCACAGGACGAGGTGTCTCTGCGCAAGAAGCTCTCCAGATGGGTCTCGCCAACAGGGTGGTGCCCAAGGGTCAGGCTCTTGCTGAGGCGACAAAGATTGCGCAGCAATTACTAGCTTTCCCGCAAGAGTGTATGAATGTTGACAGAGCTAATTGTTATTACTCTGCTTATAATGCTTCTTCTTTTGAGGATGCTTTGGGGAATGAGTTTCGGAATGGTGTCAAGGTGGTCACGACGGAGAGTGTAAGAGGTGCTGCGAGGTTTAGTGGGGGAGCTGGACGGCATGGTGCTTTTGAAGAATCAAAGATTTGACGAGGATATTTTGTATTTCAGGTTGTTTGATGAGACCAATCTCTACTCGACATACGACATTTCCGAGCAATGCTTCATTACTTTGTGCTACCTTGTTCTTAAAAGGTTGCGATAGTGAGATCAGGGACACACAGTTTCGGGGCTTGACGGGAATCTCCTTCTAACAAGAAGCTTGCAATTTTCTTATAAGTGATGTTCAAGATTCCATTACTCGCGTGAAATGCATCGAGTCATGGTGGACCACATCCAGCGTTTCATCTATTCTTGGGCTGATGGCACCAACCGGCATATTTAGCTCCATGTCAGAGCAAGCCTCACCTCCGCCTTCAAGTTCTACCGTCATTTCTAGAAGCACCTTTACTTAAACATCCTAGCTCACCCGGGATCCGAAAAACCATAAGAAAGCAGCCTCGGCATCCCCGTCTCCGGCCCACCCATCAAACCAAAAGACTCCATACCATCATTCTCGCCATCTGCTATCCGAAAATAGGCAAAAGAAGCGGGTCTAAGTTCCTGGTCGTGACAAGGGCCCCCTTTTACGTATTCTAATGCGAAAACCCCTTGACTCCCTTCTTCGTATGCAGAGTACGAAAACCGATGCGAAAATCCATCTGTCCAAGCAATCTGCATCTAGTTCCACCTCTTGAGCCCACTTATGACGCGTCAAAATATGCGGTCCGCGCTATCTGTTAGAGTTTCGTTGGCTGGTGCTCGCGACAAGACCAGGTTGGATGAGGATCAAATAGTTAAAAGCCCGAGCACTTCCCTTCCCTTCGTTTGCTTTCTTGAAGTCATTCCAATCTAAACAACATCGACACCCGCTTCCGCCTACTATAGGATTTCTGTCGCTATTGTAACCACCTTTGATCAAACTATTCACATCGGCAAGCTGGCATTATACCACAGAATCCGCAATCATGGCCAGCAGTACAGACACACCCAAAGGCTACGCTCCTTTCGATCTCTACTCCTACAATCCCGCCCAACCACCAGCCTACGCCTTCCTAGCTCTCTTCGGAATAGCAGCCGTCACTCACTTCATCCTCATGTTCCCCTACCGAGCGGCATTCCCCATCCCCATGATTATAGGATCCGGCAGTAAGCAAACCTCCCCAGCAGAAGCACTTCCCACCAACTAACCTCTTCAGTGGAATGTGCCGCTTACTGGTTTCGATCGCGATCTCATGATAACCTCCGACAAACGCTTCCCTTCCTCTTGCAGAACCTGCTCATGCTCGTCGCGCCGCCGTTCCTCGCTGCAACGCTGTACATGTCTCTCAGCCGAATTACACGAGCACTCCGAGCAGAAGATCTATCTCTCATCAGTCTCCGATGGATAACGAAGCTTTTTGTCCTCGTCGATCTCGCATGTTTTGTAACACAGACTGCTGGCGCCATCATGTCCGGAAGCGAAGTCCCCGACGAAGCAAAGCGAGGCAAGACAATCATCATCTGCGGCCTTATCCTCCAGATCGCCGCCTTCGCCTTGTTCCTCATCTGCATCCTCGTTCTGCAGGTCAGAGTAAAGTCATGCCCCACGAGTCACTGTCTCGCAGGAGTCTTGCCCTACCGCCGCTATCTCGTTGGCTTATACTGCACGAGCGGTCTCTTCCTCATTCGAAACATTGTCCGCATCGTCGAGTACAATCAGGGCAGCGATGGTCCCTTGCTTTCGAATGAGGCATTCCTCTACATATTCGATGGATGCTTCATGCTGGGTATTACCGTGATTATCATCCTCCTGCATCCTGGTAGGCTTGTCAAGCAGGCCAAGCGGGCGGATTTTATGAAGGATGATGTTTTGTTGGAATCCCGATAGTTTCTTTTTATATTTTGTACAACTAGACATTCACATTTTCCTTCGTACGTAGCTTTTCCATCACAAGCTTGTCAACACATAGAATAGAAGGGTTAAGGGCGTCTTCAATTATTTCACCACACCAACAGTCGAAAGCAATAATAAATAGTTACTAAACTCTAAACCCACATCTTGTACAACATTTCTCACTCCTTATTCCGAACTCCCAGTCCTTACGCTTAGCAAGCTCTTTCGGTCGAGATTCGGACGAACCCTCGGGTCAGACGCTGAAGCTGACAAATGGGTGTCAGTGACGACTTGAGTGGAAATAACGGACTTTTCGCACTTTCAAATTGTCCGTAAAGTTAATTGCACAATGTTGGTTGATGCGAATCGTCAATGGTTTTGGTGAGAGTTCCCAAACTATATAAACATGGAGGGTGGTCAGACTCCGTCACCTCTCGTCACACTTCACAACTCCTCCAATACGAAAAAAGATGGTCTCGATTCAGATCGTTCAACAATCAAATGCCCGGCTGGCGACTCTTCCTAAGGGACTGGTCGCCCTGTTCATCGGTGCAACTTCAGGCATTGGCCAGAGCGCCCTTGAACAGTTTGCCCAGCATGCCTCCGCTCCACGCATCTACACTGTCGCTCGCCCACAGACAGTTGCCTCCCATGAGAAACTTCTCTCTTCTCTCCGTGAAACCAACCCGAATGGCACTTATAACCTCATCACTGCCGACGTTTCTCTCATCTCAGAGGTCGACAAAATAGTCAGTGCCGTCAAAAAGGCAGAGACGAAGCTCGACTTGCTAGTCCTGTCGACCGGCTTCATGCCATTCGAAGGTCGAAAGGATACCAGCGAGGGCCTTGATCCATCCATGACGACACGCTACTACTCACGACTCCGGGCAGTCGAACAGCTTCTTCCCCTGCTCAACAAATCTACCACCTCGAGTCCACGAGTCATCTCGGTTCTTGCTGGTGGGCTTGAAGCTCCGCTAAACGAGAGCGACCTCGATCTTCGTGATCCCAACAACTGGACGACATGGAACTCTTCGGTTCACTCCGCTACCATGGGCACCTTAGCCTTTGAACTTCTAGCGCAGCAAAACCCTAACGTCAGCTTCGTGCATTGGTATCCCGGACCAGTAGCCACACCAGGTTTGACAAGAGCCAAGAAGTTTGGCATGTCTCCACCAAACCAGATGAGTCAGGACGAAGGCGGTGCTCGCGCACTCTTCCTTGCCACCAATGATCGGTATTCTGTCAAGAGAGGACTCATTCCGACACCAGAGGGACTGGAAACAGCAGAGAAAACAGGCGGAGGGGTCTTTATTGTCGATCCCCAGGGAGAGTCCACTGATAACGAAAAGGTCCTGGCAGGGATGAGGGAAAGGGGCGTGGACAAGGCAGTTTGGAACTTTACGGAAAAGGTGTTTGCTGCTCACGTGGGTAAACCTAAGGATGAACTATGAGGATACCAGGTTTTGGTATTATATTCAATACTCTATCTCTCTGAAAGGGGGGTTTGCTATTCTTGAGATTGCCAAGATTATATTCTGGCTGGCCCTGCACAATCATTCGTGACTTTGACAACATGCCTGTCCCACGCCTTCAACTATTACCGCAAAACCAGCTCACAATACAATTTCTCTTATCTTCGCCGCTAGTTCTTTGGGGCATTTCGTACTACCTCGAGAGCAGACTCGTGCATGATACCTTCCTGCACCAACTTCTCCACAACCTCGCGAACCCATGTTTGACAGTTCCGAATCTCAACTCGAGAATGTGGTGACTATGATCAAGACTCGTTAGCCTAATTCACAATAAGTATGAATAAGAGAAATCACTCACACTAGAAACGGGCCTGAGACTCTTGACAGGGGCAGGAATGCTCAGCCCAGCTTCTTCAATAGGGTCCCAAGCCACAAGATCTCCCTGAGACTCGCTCTCAACTCGATAGCTCCCGTCACCTGGTACATCAACTACATCACCATCTTCGACCTGTCCAAGTGAAATGACTTGATGAGGACGACTTTCCGCCGAAATGTTGTAGTTTCGTTCAAATGTAATGTCAAACCCCGTGAGAACATCACCTGCAGCGTTGATAATTTTGCCAATATTAGGATCGTTCTGACTGGGGATCCAGATTACCCAGTGGGCAGGGAATAACCGATTGTTGTATACGATGAGGAAAATAGTGCGAGCCATATTGTTGGGTAGCTAACTGTTGCTGGTGAGGTCAATTGAAAATGGCGGTATGGTTCACCTAGGTAGAAATAAGCACATATCTCGACCTGCAAAATCTATTATCCGCAGAACGACAAGTGGAACCCAACCTTGGTAAGAAACAACTAAGCACAGCAGGGAGCTCTTAAATTAGGGGCTCATCTAAGTAAAGGCATGGTGACCAGACACATGGGCCTGAAGAGAAAGGCATAGTAATTACAGACACTTGTCTCTGACCTCGTTCCTCCATCCGTACTACCAAGACAACTTGTCAACCACAACTTCATCATCAAAGGTGATGCAATAAGCTCCACCACGCGAGAAGTATCACTCCGATAGATCTTTTCCAGCAGCCTCTTCCAAAGTATAGGCCATCGCCGCCAGGAAGCACCATTCCACAAGATTTGCCATTTTAAACGGAATCACCGGATCCATTTTTTCCACATGCTGCTCTGCTCAGAGTCCGACCTAGCCTTGTCCGCGGCCGCCTTGATTCCGGCCTTAGTCTCCCGGAATGACTTCTTCTCTTTCCCACGCTCGTGCTGATGATACAGGACGATTTTGGGATTCTCCATGAGGGAAGAAATGATTTGCTCTGCGGAATAAGGAGTGCCGTCGTGTCGTATCGCGGTTGAGCCACCAGAGATCATGTCTGCCCAATGGGTTTGCTTCAGCTCCTCTTCGCGAGCCTCTTGCCTGTCCCGGTTCGATGAAGAATTTAGATCCCACCTAGTTGTGACAAGAGCGCAATTGGTAAAGGCTTCATCACCCATCATCAGATTTAAATAATCCAATTGCTACAGAATAAATCAGAAATTACTTCTCGGTCCATTAAAAGGGGGTAAGTAGTTTCTTACCCTCATACCTGACCCTCCAATGCGAGTCCTGGAGATATCATACAGATATATGATGCCGTTGAGAAGTCGGCCATTCCGGTAGTCGTTTTGGAGTTCATCTGATATGTGCTTCAGAGTTTGGAAGTCGGAAACCCTGTGGTCTTCGAGACCCGGAGTGTCGATGAGGTAGACCTTCTGGTGATTGATAAAAGCTCGGTACCAGGAGACTGTCGAGGTTTCTTAATGGCTTCAAGTTAGTGTCTCAATCGAGGTGATCTTTGTAAGGGAACTAACCAGACCTCACCCAGTGGCCGACCACTGGTGTTTCGCCAGTCGATATGTGTCGCCCCCCGAGTTGAGCGATAAAGGTACTCTTGCCCGCCCCAGTCTGTCCCAAAAGTAACATTACGGGAGCAGATCTGTCGATCGGAGGTAGACCTGGGTCGGCAAAGATCATGCCGATGATCAAGACAACGGCGGTCAAACAGAGACTGATCCACCAACATCCAGATCCAGCTGTCTTGAAAGCAACAAGATCAATGCGAGATCGCTTGCTGTGTGTTCTCTCTGTATTGTACTGTCCGTGCCGATAAATCGGCAAGAACCGTTCCTTTCCCTCATTCTCTAGGCCGTATTTCACCCTTAGGACTTCAGCACACTGATCCAACTGTTCAGTGCAGTTTTCCTCCAGGTACGTAAATGTCCGGCCTAAAATGTCTTCGGGCTTCGATGTATCTACAAGGTCGATGTTGCCGATTCCAGCCGGGACAGTCAATCTAAAGTACTTGTTCGCCTTCGCAAGATGTTTATGAGAAGAAGTAAACCTGGATGCTGTCGCTTCTGTGTCTGTCAAAAAAGGTGAGAAGTTATTGCGCATATCCAGACCTTTTGCACTGTAGCTTTGTCCGACCCCAGCTCCAATAGACACCAGACAGTGTATCTGCTCATCGAAATTGGTGTTTTTCGATGCTTGCCATAGATCCCGAGCACAATTTCTGGTCTCAAACACAGGGTTGTTGGTGCCGATGCCTCCATCTACAAACTCGAGGGAACGGGGGCCAATTTTGATAGGGTCGAAATAGGCTGAGGCGGCTGATGTTGCCCTTGGGCAGAATTAGTACATGGTGTTGCAGATGATCCAAGAAAGGGGGGTCTCACCTAGCCGCTTCCCAGATCTTGATACCCTCAGCACGGTTGTGGTGTACTGGATCGCGGTAGCTGCAGAATTGAACTTGGCTTCTGTTCAAACACTGCGTCGCACAAACAAAACTGTAGTTGTCAATATCCAGCCAGATTCCAAGTACCCTCCCAAAGAGTGCCTTACACTTTACACTGACCATCATCGGTGGTCTCCAACGGCGCGTTGGGTGCTTCTCCCCAGGCTTGGATGATGTTTTTGACTACATCTTCAAGCTTCTGGCCATCATACATTGACCGACCGGTGATGGTGCGCATCGCTCGTGGCATGTACTTGCCGCAGAGAGTGGGTCGAAAGACTTGTCGGGAGATATGTTGGTATGCTTCAATACAATCGGCCACAGACATTTCGAGACGGCCCAGCATGATAGCAATAAGCCTAATCATGTCATCCTAGGTTAGTAATTCCATTGAGTCCAGGCTCAGGATACTTACCCTCCAGTGCTCGTGCCGCCAATCATGTCAAAGACATCGCATGGCTTGGGGGGATTATCACGGTCGATCCTTTCCATCAACTCCTGTAGTATGAGGAGAGTTGACAAGCCCTTCGCACCGCCTCCATCCAAAGACAGAAGGATGGGCCGGATAACTTCATTCTGTGGAGTCGATCGGTGAGGCATGGCATCATCAACTGATGAGCCTTCATCAACTGGTGAGGCCGAATGCTTCATTGCGATTGTGTAGTAGAGTACGAAATATGCTAAAGGTGAACAGAAACGAGAGATACCCGTGGCGGGTCTTTATAGTTATAATTTCCTACCTGCAAGGATGGTCAGGCGCTGTGGAAGTTGGTTGGATCTGTTCTTAGGTCATGGCTTTTAGCCGCCCCCCTTAGACGTCGGCATCTTAGCATTCTTTGTTTCCTGAGTATTCAATGAGCAGGAGTCTCTGCAACCCATCGTAAGCAGTAATTCGGTTTAAATTACACCACAAAAGCTTTATGCAGCATCCTTTGTGCGACGTGGCACCCCCATGACGGCTAAGTTGCCACCCCAGTTCAAAGAACAAAGCCCATATAACGTGGCAATAAGGACATACCCAGGCTGCAGTTTGGTGCCAGGTTGGTCATATGATGCTATGATGTGTTGGAAATGTGTTCTTTATCATAGTTGAAGCCGGGATAACCGACAGACAAGATCGCCAGGTTGGTCACCTCTATCCTTTGGCTTGCCAATTCCGGGCCTTTACTAGACGAAAAAGGAGGGATACGCCATGGGCAAACAAATTCTCTTTGTTATCTCAGCCACGGCAGATCCCAACGCTCCAGAGACGCATGCTGATACGTCCCCCCCTACTTTCTTTTTTAGACTTTGGGGGGATTCTTTTGAAGCTCACTGGTCTTCCAATATGGGCTCTCGCTTACATGTCAGTGAAGGTGGCCAACACTTTGAGGGATGTGTTCAATTTGCAAGAAACAACACCACAGTGGAGCGGAAGCCTTGTCCTAGAATTGTCGCTACAGGTTCCACAGGATGCCAACTATATGGGTTTATGTGAGTTAGTAGATGGAAGCGTTGAAACCCATGTGTCGACTACTTTCGAGAATTGCGTCCCAGTCAATCCATGCCTTTGATCCGTTTCCATATCATCGCTTTCATCCAATCTCTTTGATGTCCAGTTATTGGTTAGGACAAAAGAGGGACGGGGTCCAACCACTCTCGGACCACATGCTCATACAAGACACTGGCTGTTGGGATACGTATTCTATTGACCCCCATCCATTGGAAGGGGCGGCCAATGTGCCTAGCCAAGTTCAATTAGGGGGGGAAGCTTCGGCACCACAACCCTTTTCTTTGTGCTAGTCTTGGCCAATATCGACCTATTAAGATACTTCATCGTCCACTTACTCTTTGGGAGGGCTCACGTCAGTCTTTATTGTCTTTCATTATGAGAAATAGAAAGACAAACCCACCAGAAAATTGACCCAATGCCTAAGCCCCTCAAATCACCCTCGATCACCAAGCGAATGTCACCAGCGACCAATGATTCCAAACCCCTTAGAAGAAGCAAACGGATCGCGGAGATGCATGACAGCAGTAGGCGGTTAAACAAAAGGCCCAGGCTCATGGACCAACAAACCGGCAATGAGGACTGCAAGTCGCCCTCAGCCACGGAGCTGAAGCCACCGGCGGTGAATGATTTCAAAGATTTCACCATCTGTAACGAGGTGGACGAACTTGATGACACGGATGAATGCGTATCCACGTACACCTTGGTCATGATTGTCGACCAGGACAATTACGCAGCCTGGATGGGCACCGTCAACGCCCCCAGAGATCAGGTCAGTCTTGAGCAGGCTGTGAACTGCCTTTCTCGAATCCCGGACGAGGCCATCTACCCGCCTATCACTCCAGGCATGCAGGCCATCGCGACTTGCAACTTCATCCTTGACGAGGACACGTGGCTCAAGCGTCCGCTGATCCACGCCTACAGCGAGAAGGATCCCACCAACTGGACCGCCAACGTGTTTCTTGGTGAGATCAAGGCGCACCAGCTCGTGGAGGAGCATCCGCACCGGAGCCTGGTCAAGTTCAAGGCATGTCTCGAGAAGGATGGCCTGGTGGTCGGGATTCTGCAGAAGCGATACCCAACGGCTCTCAACTTTCGAGTCGAGGCCCGGTCACAGCCTCCTTACGACGCGACGGCATTCTACGATGACATTGAGGCGGGCCTGAGGCATCTCCATTCCTTGGGGTTTGCGCACAATGACTTGAACCCGAGCAATGTTATGGTTGACGCAGAGGACAGGCCCATCATCATTGACCTGGGCGCTGCCAGGCCACTAGGTCAAGTTCTCTATCAGGGCGGCACTCCGGGTTGGTGTGACGGATACCAGATGACTTCTTGCGTGGCCAACGACGAGATTGGCCTGCGCCTGATGAAAGAGTACCTCCAGGAGCACCAAAAGAAAAAGTGAGTCGGATAAGTACCATTTAGTTCCCTTTTCCTGAACAGTGAACACCAACCAGTCTGCCTACCCTACACCACGGCCGATCCTTGTTCCGCCCCCGCCCCATCCTCCGCCTCGTCCGCAAGGCTCCAGC